>CAWYQG010000236.1:0-69000 GCA_963966155.1 Clivina fossor
CCATTTATATACATTTTTCTCGAGTTTTATTACCAATATTATTGTGTTATAATTTTTGTTTTTTCTTTTTATATATTTTTATTTTAAATGTTTATATTACTTATGTATATTTGTGAATAGCTGTTTTTTTTTTTTAAGCTAAATAAACGTCTATTATATTATATTATATTAATTAAAATAATTATAATAAATTTATTATTGTCATATATTTAACATAGCCAGAACATAGCTGATAGTTGTCCAAGATGGCTGCCAGCTGTCAGTTGTGATATAAATTGAACGCGGAGATGTTTCTCGTATATTTTATAGCATTTTATTACAAATTATGACAAGAAATATTCAATGAAATGATGAAAATAGATATTTATCTACGTATTTTTATTGGTGCTTGTTTAGAAATTACTTCTAAGTTGATTTAAATGCGTTAATAAAGTTTTGTGTCATTGAAAGTGTAAATATTATAGCATTTTATTACCAAATTATGGCAATAAATATTCAATGAAATGATGAAAATAAACGTATATCTACGAGTTTTTATTGGTAAGTTTGCTAGGAATTGCTTGTAAGTTGATTTAATCGCGTAGTAAAATTGTGTGTCCTACTCGTAGTGTTACGAATGTAAACAAACCAATTTTTAGGTGTTTTATTATATTTTATCGCATATATTCAGTTTTATTTGCATATTTATCAATCGTAGTTTATAATTTTTACCTATTCTATTACACAAATGAACGTAAAAACGCTATAAAGATAGATTTTAATATGTTATGCCGATGTCACACTATCATTCATATGAATGATGGTGAATGATAAAGAAGAAGAGATTTTGATGGTGAATGACAAAGTGAGTGTTGGATATGTCACACTGTTTGATGAGAAAATTGATGAAACTGATTTCTTCTTCATATTTTTCTGAATATTATTATTTGTTTGACATTTGTATTTTAACCTAGTTTGATCCAAAGTATAGTTCCTTTGACTTACAACTGATTTGAATTAAAAATGAGTACAAGCGGTAGTACTACAAGTGGTAGTACCATAGAAAATGTTATAATAATTTTCATCATTTTCCTTGAAAAATGCGATTTTGTTTTATTTCACACATATATTTTATTTGAAAAAAATTATGATTAATCTTTATTACAATTAAAAACATATATTTTTTGGAAATCAAAATAATAATAAACAAAGAAAATATTGACAATTAAATATTTTATTAATTTTTTTTATATGCTAATTCTGTAAATATATAAAAATTGTTATGAAATTATTAATTGTACATAAATTAGCAAATTTTTCTAATAAATAGTTACCATAAATATAAAGTATTAAACAAATAAATCGAATGTAAAATTATCCAGTTTTGAATTCCCACCACCTGTCTGAATATAGAATAATGAAGTGAGTCGCATAGTGCCGTGAATGATACAGATTGACGAAAATTAGCGGCCCGCTAAAATTTCATCAGTGACGGATCACTTCTTCTTCTTTATCATTCACCATCATTCATATGAATGATAGTGTGACATCGGCATTAGATAAATTGCCAAGAAATTGTATGTTGACGCAAACTGTTCGTGAGCTTGACGGGTCAAAAATGGACATACATAAAAATGTAATGAAGACACTTGATATACATATATTTTGCAATTGAAATCAATAAATTATTGGAAAAAATGATTTATTTACGTAATTATTATTGTTCAGTTGTCAGTCTGTAAAATTTTGTTTTCATACCGTTGGCAACACTCATTTTAAGACATGCGCAGTAAGTGTAATAGCGCAACGAGGCGAGACGAGCGTCAGTATGAGCGTCAGGTCAGCCATTGCTGCTATAATGAAAGTGTGTTTGCCAGTACATATAATATTGTATAGTTTTGTATCATTAGTATTAAGTATTAAATATTAGTATTCAAAATAAAAGTGAAGTTTAGTACAACCACAAGCATCCAAATAAACAATTATAATAAAAACGAGTTTTGATTGATATAAATCAATATAATATATTGATACACAGATACATATTATGTATCTGTGTTGGTTATATAATTTTGTTTTGGTTTTAAACGTGATTAAGGTTAATTAAACGTTGATTTAATAAAATAAATGTGTGTTCTATTGGGGTAATTATCAAGTGTTAAAGTGTTTTTAAGTTGATTTAATAAAATAAAATGTATATACATTTGCTAGTATAAAATATCAGAAAAATTAGTTTTGCTTTGTTTTCAAACTTAGTTAAATGTTAATTAGCGTTGATCGTATTAACTAAATGTTAGTTTAATTGTGCAATTACATGTGTAAAATGTGTATTATTGTTTTTAAGTGGAAAACATATTTATTAAATATATATTTATAATCAGACGCATCGAATGCATACAAATATCAAATGTGATACGTGCATAACATATGCTCCGAAGTATTCATAAACACATATTTAATTACAGAAATAAACAAATATACATGTGTAATACACGAATGACACAAATTATAACTTATATATTGCTAAGAAACGTCAAATTAATTTGAAGGTTAGAAATATGTTCAAATCTGCAATTAATTTAATATCTCGTGTTTACATTGCTATTAAAATACATTCTTTTTTTAAAAAAAAAAAAATTAGTTTATTTCATTAATGTTTCTGCATGTTCTTGTAGCAATCACAAGATTATGTTGGTTAATTTTCAAATATCCAGTGGAAGATTGGTTACGGAGATAAAACTTTCGGAGGCTGCTGGATGATGATGATATTTGGGTAAAAATCTAGCAAGAGAAGCAATGATGATTACAGCAAAGAATGAAATTGCAAATGGTAAGTAAAGTAGCTAACTTTAACAGCTGTGTTTTTGCTTTATACAAGTTGGTAAATAATCGCGATTTATCGGGTACGAAATAGATTAGTGTATGATGAGTGTGAAATTGAAAAAAATGTTGTAGCAAAAGTTGGTGTTAGTCAGTTAAGATGGTTCGGACATGTTGAGCGAATGTCTAATGAACGTTTGCTGTTAAAAAGATTTATTTGAATGTTTTTGATGATATTCGTTTGCGTGGACGTCCGATGAGTAATTGAAGTGGTATGATTGAGAGTGTTTTGCGTGAGCGAAAGTTTCCAAGTAGTAGGAATAGAAGAGCATGTATGAGAGGAATTATGAATGTAGATGAAGCGAAAGTTGCTTGTTTGGATAGGAATGTTTGGAGGCGACAGATTTCGGAATGATGAAAAAAGTTTGTGCCACACCCTGATTTGGGTACATGGCGTGATTGTGTATGTATGTATGTATTATTGTTTTGTAATTGGGTAAGTCAATTAGTATAATATATACCGGGTGTTCATTCGGCAAGTTCGTATGGGCGTTTAAAGAATATTTAAAATAATTAATACCCAGAAAGTAGAATCTGCAAAAATCTTGAACATGAAAATTTCCAAATATTTATAGAATCCAGAATCATTTGGTTAAAAGTTAGGATAATTTTTAATTTTTACTGTTAATTTTTGTAAACTTTGGGTTTTAGTTTAGACAAATTATTAATTAAAACAAATCTCTCGGTTTTATGTTTATCTATGTAATATTTTAGTTGCAAATGTATTGTTTTTTGATATAGTTTTATGTAATTTTTATTTGTTTTTTAGGGTTTTCCAAATCGATTTTTTCGTAGATTGTGTTTTAAATCTTCCGATTACTACACATAATTAACTAATTAATTAATTCGATTGGACTAATTGGAAATATGGAACGAATTCCAGAATAATTTCGATTGTAAACAGTATTTCTGGAACAAAAATTTGGGTAAGGCTCAATTTTAATATTTTAAAATTATTTTCTATTTGTTTTTCTGTTTTTGATATTAATTTTCCGAAATTGATTTGCGATATACTTCTTTCTCGAGTAAAATTCGGAAAAATACTTAGAGTACTTTTCGATAGGGCATAAAAAGTTCTATAATTTGGTATTAGTTTTAATTTATTAGCATATGCCGTTTGGATGCTAGAATTTTTTTTGGATTTTTTTGGTTTTATTTTTTTTTCTCAAAAACTGTTAGGTCTAGGAAAATAAGCATGGTATAGAAAAATGCGGAATAATTAGTAGTATAATTGAGTAAAAAAACCATTATTCTAAGATGCATCGTTTAGTAGAAAAAAATCTAAATTTGCTCAAAACAATCTGAAAAAATCCAGTAAAATAGACAAAAAAAAATTAGCTACATAATAGCTAAGTAAATAAATAATAATAATAATAATAATATAAATGATTTTTAAATAAGATCTTTTATATATTATATCGAAACGTCGAATAATACAGAAAAAACTTTTGTATTTTAAATTTTGTTATGCCAATTCCAATAATTTATCACAATAAAATTAATAGGAATTTAAATATTAAAAACAAATTAACGCTTATACATTTATAATTATAATTAAACACCCTCCAATTTATTTAATATTTTCATTCAAACGAACGCGTTTAATTAACACACTTAATTAACTAAGTTATACATTGGAAATAAATATTTATACTTTACGTGGCTTTAACCCTTTCGGGACGGAATAGATTTTTCTGAATAATAATAACCACTGTAAAAATGTAACTTAAATTTATATTATATAGCTTTTAACAGTAAAATAACAACATTTTTGTAATTTTACTGTGTGATAATTTACGTAATATTATTTTTTTATGGAAAAAAACAAAATTACATTCATAGAAAATATAAAAAATCTTTTATTTGTGGTTCCATAGAAATACTTCTAGGCCTGAAAGGGTTAAATACACAAATACTAAGTAAAATAAAACTGCCCGTATGGTTCTAGTTCTGTATTAATATTTAATTAATAATTAATGTACGTCTTCAACAGAAAACACAAAATAATCAAATTATTAAAATAGTAAAAAATATTTCTAGAATTTATTATATTTGAAATGAAATTATGCTTTAGCTTATAATTCCCGTATTATTAATTATATTAATATTTATTAATAATCGCGACGTTTCGACTTTCTCAACCATAACAAAACGTTTTTGTTTTGTTACCGGGGCCTAGTAACTTATTTCAATGTCTTTTTTATTTATTGTATAAATATATTATTTCTTGGTTTCCTAATGAAGATTATTTATAAAAGGTCGATTATTTAATTAAATATGAATACAGAATAGCCTATTTTTATTAACCAGGTCTTTATTAATTTGCTTTTTTGTCAATCTGTAAACCACTTGTAAAATCTGGTGTATAAATTTGTTAAAAATCCCTTAAAATTCTAGTAATATTTAATTAAATCTGATTATCTAATGATTTAATTAATTAGTTCATCAAAGTAAATTAATTGGCGATTTAAGCAAATAAAATAAAATATTACGGCCTATGTGTAATTAAGAATATAATAAAATAAAGGTAGATTAGTTCTAAATATATAAATATATTTTTTCTAATTATTTAAAAACTATTATAACTTTTGTTTTTCTGCCCTAAGATTTTTTGATCGCGTATGCTTTATCAACAAAACAAGAGTTCTTCTGCAACTTGAATCCAAAGATTATAGAATATATTGGATCTATACAATGCTATACGATGTATTCATCACGTTAAAAGGTATTTTACTGCTTTAACTTAGTTAAAAAGTTTTTCCGGAGGCAACTTAAGGTTCTCTATATAATCCGATTTGGGGCAAACAAAAGTTTAGAAATTTTTTTGTCGAAAAGTATAATAGATATCAAGCCGCGGTTTTTTTTGGATGAAAGAGGAGATTTTGATCTATTTTCATGTATTTTTTTTTGTTTATTTTGGTTAAAAATTAGATATGAATCTTTGCAGCAGAAAAAAAGTATTATAACTTTGTCAATTTCCAACAAAATTATAAATAAAAATTGCCCATAATAGCTCAATGTCCATTCTTTCACCTCCAAAAAACTGCGAATTAATATCTTTTATAGTTCTGTAGAAAAAAATTCATAAAAAATCATAATTTTTGTCAGATTTGCGGCAATTTGTTCAATTTTGCAGATTTTCGCAAAAAATGTTATAATTTTCTCAATTTTCAACAAAAATTAAAATAAAAATTGCTCAAAATAGATCAATATCTATTCTTTCACTTGCAAAAAACCGATATTAAATATCTTTAATTGTTTCAGAGAAAAAAATTTATAAAAATTTCGGATTTTTCTTATTAATAAATACAGTTACGAAAAAATCTTATTTTTTTTCGAACTCTTTCTATGTTTTAACAGCTTTTATTTTGCTCTAAAACGAAGCTAAAATCAATAATCTAATAATCCTAATTGATTTTTACCATCAGTATATTAATTTTATATTTCTTTTTGGTTATCCAATTTTATACTTTTAATATGTTTCTTCCAATGATCAATAAAAGATTTCTCCATCAAAACAAATAACTTTATAAACTGCATTTTGTTATAGAATATTTTGTTTTTATATAATTCTTACATAAGTTCTACTTAAGTTCTATATTAAATATGTTTTTGAATAAGAATTTGTATACGAGATCTATAATAAATTGAAAAGCTCGAGTAAAATTCGCTATAATCTTAAAATTTTTGTTATGAAATCGAGGAAAATTAACCGAAAAAATTATGGTAAAATCTTTAGAATCTTACTTAAAATTCATAAAATCAATGTAAAATCGCTTAACGTCAATTCACACGGTTGTAATTGCTATGTTCAGACGTACGTAGCTCAAATACAAAACATGTTGAAGTTAATATTGAATTTATTCGTTTAATACAACTTATTTATATTGTAACTGACTGTTCGGAAAATTACATAATGAATGTTGAATTAATAATTCAATAATTAATTTAATATTATTAATTGATATTTATATAAAATAAAAAATAGTATATTTTTTAACTGGCTCTATTTTCTACAAAAACGATTATTATTGTACCGAAAAAATACTTGAGATATAATATCCTATGTAGAATAATACATATTTTTTTAAATTTTTTTGTATTTTGGAAAATAGAGAAAAAAAAAAAAAATTTTCCAAAAAAAACTATATTTTTTGCTTTTTTTGGCCAAATTATAAATACGAAAAAATTGAAAAAAAATATATATTATTCTACATAGAATATTCTATCTCAGGTATTTTTTCGGTACATTAATTATCGTTTTTGTAGAAAATAGAGCCAGTTAAAAAATATACTATTTTTTATTTTATATAAATCAATTAATAATATTAAATTACATAATTAATTCAACATTGATTATGTAATTTTCAGAACAGTCCTTACAATCTTCCTTAATATCTTAGGATTGTAGAATCCGGTGTAGAAAATTTAAGGGAGTCCAAAAACGTCTCCGCATAAATTTACAAATTAAATAAATAAATAACACAATTATCTGCTTATAGGTTAGATGCATGCCGAGATCTGTTAGCGCTGTTTTATTATAAATATCTTCTACCTTTCAGGGCCGTAACGAAATCCGAATTTCGAACTGAATCGCCGCGCAAATTCTATCCGAAACTGGGTGATGATGATGAACGACCTCCAGCTGGCTTGGATTCGGAGAAGAGATAATTTATTTGGATAATTTATATCCTTGTGTGTTTGGAAACTTCGGACTTTAGTCCAAATTCTTCGGAAACGCCCGCAGAATTTAGTTATGGATCCAACGGTTTGGGGGGATATTTTACTAACAAAGTAAGTCACCAAATACCATTTTTTTTAATCAAATACAAAACGAATAATTTTGTTTTCTTAACAATAATATAGTAAAAAAATCTTTCAGAACTTATATTTTTTTTTCATTTAATAAACAACAAATGATGTAAAAAAAAATTATTATTAAAAAACAAAATGAAAGAAAAACGATTTAGTGAATGAGAAAAAAAATGTTAAATAATTTTGTTCGTTTATTTATTTGTTTAAATCACCATTTAATTTATTTTTGATGCAACTAATTAAAGCATTAGTTAATTAACTAATGATTTAATTAGTTCATTAAAAAACAAAAACAAGAGGAAATTATATATATATGTTTTTTCTGGAAGTTACAAAAATAATTAATTATTCAATCAATCAAATATATTTTAAGTTTTCAAAATACAATTTAGAAATACATATACGTAATTATATCAACAATAATATTACAAGAACTAAACAATTTATGCAAAAATTGAGTAATTATGACCTAGAAATACTGAGGGCATTATAAGTGTCTCATGATTTGTAGGTAAAATTACATAATTTTTTTTTAGAGTGCTTACTTTACATGTAAATACAAAAATATGTACATTATTTGATCAGTAAATTTAAAGTAAGATTAAGTGATCTTTAGATTATATTATATATAATTTTGTTTTTTTGACATGCTTTATTTTAAATTTACTGAACATATTATGTATATTTCATCAACTAAAACTATTCTGCTAGCCCCTAAAGAAGGCCAAATAGTGATTGTCGAAACGTTGGTTTAGTAATCGATAAAAACATATATATAAAAGACTGAATTCCGTCTAATTGATTACCTATCGATAATAATATATTATTAAATTAATTAATTATTTTATATTGTATTATTTGATTATAATTGAAAAAAATATCTTGTAAATTTATTTTCAAAAAAAGAAAAATTATAATTTTTATGTTTTGTGTAATTATAATAAGATTATTATATAAAAATATTATATCATTAATATAGTAAAAAATCTTTCCGGAACTAATTATTATTATTAAAATAAAACTACTTTAGGTTTTAGTTCTGTATTGAAATTATATTTTAATTCGCGTTTGTGGAAACAAGTTGAAGTGATTATTGTGTAAATACTTTGAATAACAATAAATATGTTATGTTATATCACTGGAAAGAGAAAAAAAATCTTTTTAATGACACTACATTGAAATACTATTTATATAAGAAAAATGAAAATTGCATCATAAATCTCGAAAAAAAAATTTGGTTACTCCTGGAAATTCTGTGTAAAAAAGTGTCTTAAGAAAGTGCAAACCAAAATAATGTTTCGTTTTGCATACGAGAGTTATATGCGAAAATATAAAACAGCAAAATTAGCATTTTTGTCTATATCTAGTAACCTAAGAAATTTTTTGGAAAAAACAAAAGATGACTAAACTCGCGCAACTTTCATCTAATTTAACCGAGGTCGTATCTCTAACAGTTCCGGGAGTTATCTTGGACACTCTGTATATATATAAAAAAAAGAAAAGTAAAAAGAAATGTCGGTTTATTTTGGTTTCTCCGATTGGAATGATTTTTTATTTGTTTGTGGAATGAATGGATTAATATTTCCAATAAATATTGAATGATTATAGGTGTGGAGATAATTAAATATTAATTTAATGCATATTTTTAAGTTAATTCGAGCGTGTTTATCTAACGCTAGATTAAAATTGAATTTGATGTTAAAATTTATATACGTGTTTCACAAAATTTTGAAAGATTTTGAAATAAAATTAAAGAAGAAAAGAAAGCCATAGTGTAGTATTATATTTTTAATTTAAATCAGGGCCGGAATTGAACCAAAAAAACGTTATTTTTCTCCGGAAACCGATTTTTTTTTTATTTCGGAACAAATAAATAAATCAAAATTGACTTTATTTTCGGATATGCCGTTAATTTGTTAATTTGTTACGTTAACAATATTATGTTATCTAATTATTATATAATTGAAACATATACATACACAAATTGGATAAGTTTCGAAAATATATTATTAACATATATTTATTAATTACCGGATTGTTGGTAATAAATATCACAGTAAGTTTTCTATATACAATATATTTACATTAATGCATATATTTACTGTTCAAATATTTAACGTAATTTGAAATGTTTTGTGAACGCGAATTTTCGTTAAAAATATAATATCACGTTAAATTATCACAATAAAATTATTTTTTGCTTTTAAAAACCTATGTTAAATTACATTAAATTTAAGATGTATTTTCCGTACAGTATATTAAATTAAGCTATTATGATTTAACAGTAAAAATAACAGTATTTTGTTAATTTACATGTTTTCTTATTTTTGTTTAATTTTTTAATCCTACATTCATAATTAATTTTTATTTGGAATATTTTAATCTTGAAAATATATAAGCATTCAAAACAAAGTTCAGAATGTACAATATCTTTTTTTCTGTTCTTTATTATTTTTACATAAGTGATTTTCGTAAAATATTCTTATGTCAATTTTTACTATATTTGAATAAATTATTAATTTTATGCAAGATTAGACAACTGTTAGAAATCGTTTCAGTATACACAAAAAATTGATAATTTTTCTAATGTTTTAATTGTTTTATCTAGAAAAGTTGATGATTTTCAGTATACTCATCTGACACATCTAATTGACACTGTAAAAAAGTTGCTATTTTATATAAAAACTATAGCAAAAAAATTACATATTATTTTAGAAAAATGATGATTTACATAAATTTTCTGTAAAAATAATATTTTTCATAATAAATAATAAATTTCATAATAAATAATTAAAATAAGTATAGATTTTTCCACAATCCAATTATAAATTAAAATTTCCAAATTAAAACTGATTGTGAATACTAGATAAGACAATGATACAATATCCAATCAAATGATTTATAAATCAAACTAAAATGCATTATTCTCATAATAATAATATAATATAATATAGTTATCATTTCCATATAAACCACATGGTATAGGAAAAGTCAATTTAAAAAAGAAATACATAAAAAAATTAAGTGCGTAAAAACTTGCATTATACTTGAAGATTAGAACTTGTCACTGAGATAGTCATCAAACTTATAATAATTTTTTTCAATAAAAAATTTTTTTAAATGAAATTTGAAATTAATTTTTGATTTTATGCTACTGATATGCTTTGGTAAATGATTATAAAAGATTAGACCAATGTGATTTGGGTTAAATTTAGTTTTATTTAAATGTGTAATTGGGATAGTGAAGTTTGATTTATTTCTGGTATTATATTGATGCAGATCGCTTTGAGTTGATAAATTATTTTTTATATTATGAATAAACAAAATAACAAAATATAAATAAATACATGGAAAATTTAGCATATATTCATTCTTAAAAACGTCTTTACAAGATTGTCGTTTGCCAAGTAAAAATATATTCCTAACGGCCATTTTTTGTAGTTTAAATACTCGTTTTGTAGAAGGAGCATAACCCCAAAAAATATGATTGAATCTTATTTAAATACTAACAAATCTATTTTAAAAATTTAATCACCTATACATATGCTTATTTCGTATTTTAGCTACAATGTTTCGTAAATTGTTAATTTTTAAAATGTATATCATTATAAAAATACTATTTTTAATATTTCGTAATTTACACGTGTTAAGAAAAAGCACTATTGAAAATTAAATTTCTTTCTTACATAAATAAATATAAAATAAATTTAAAATTCTTTTCTTTAAAACAAATTTTCTGTCAAAAAATATAGTTTTAGATAATAGTTTAAATGACGTCATTTTTGTCAGAAAAATATTTGAAGCAATTTTATGCATCCGATAGTAATTTAACGTAATCATTATGCAATTTTTGTAAAAGAAACCTTGAAAATCAAATTGATTTTCTATTTCAGAAATCCATGCATATTACCGAAATCGTATTTCTCAAGAACGGAAGTTTTTTCTAACTTTATAACTATAACTGACGTACACAAAAATACTGTTATTAAATATTAAAATACTTTACAATATTAAATTGTTTCTATATGTATGTGAAATTTTGTCTTCCGACAAATTACTTTACAAAAATTATTGAACATTATCTATATTTTTATTGTCACATCTACTTATATTCCTCACTTTTTACATAAATGTTTAACTTGACATTAATTTGCATTAATTTTATTTTGAGATGATATATTGATAATTGCTCAATTGTCATAATAAATGTATATACTGTAATAAGCAAGCTACTAAAACCCACACTGTAAAAAATGTAATTTAAATTTATGTAATTTTACATGGTTTTTATTTATAGTAAAATTGCAACTTTTTGTAATTTTTACAATAATAATTTATGTAATATTACATATTTATGAAAAAAAAAATTACAGTCGTAGAATATGTAAATTTATATTCATTTTTTTACAGTGTACTGAAATAACAGTAACAGAAACCAGAAAATTTCTCAATGCTATTTTGGTGGATTCGTAAACTTTATAACATTTACCCATACTTAGTGGTGTAACTAGTTTTTTGGCACCATTGTTATTTTGCTTTCCCTTTCCGTTGGTGTGAACACGAAAATAAAATATTGTTACAATCGTAACGTATGCTCGCGAATAAAAACTATTTAACAAAAATGAAATCTAGAATTTATATATGCATTTGTATATTTAAAATCAAAATATAACAATTTAAAAATCAATATTATTAATAAATAATCAATAAATTTATACCAAAAAAAAAATACAAATGACATTATCACGCGAATTTTTTGTTAATAACATTAAGTAATACTACAAGCTCGATTTTTTAATGTTTTAGTACAATTGTTTAGTCCTGATTTTATGACAATAGCATTGTCTTAAAACCTGTTTTAGTTTAAACCGAGCTTATATTTCCAGGCAATGAATGTACCTATCTAAATATCAAGATTTAATTATTTTTGGACAAAATTTAATCAGAAAAAAATATTTAATTTGTTACATGGAAATAACCTTGTGTTTTTAAACATACATCCTATATATGTTTAATTTTAAAATTTTCTATAAAACAAATAGATTTTTTCCAGAAAATATAATTTAATACAAAACCATTTTAGTAAAAAACTAGATAATATAATTCTAAGATACATGAATAATAGATGTCTGTAGTTCTGACAATATTTCTTTTTCTCCATAAATTTGTGTTATCGATTAAAAATGACATCTAACACCTTAATTACTAAGCTTTTGTATTAAGTTCAACTAATAGTCAAATAATCAATACTATTCCAATGAATTATTCAAAAATTTAATCAAACTAAACCATACTTTATATTATGTAAGAGGCATAGCGAAAGGGGCACTTTCTTGTTTTCAATTCATAAGAGCATTCAATTTATTACTGCTATAATTTATAAAATAATTTTCACGTCCAATATTTATACAAAAATTAATTTTATAAATTAATATACAATTTATTTTACGCATCAGTTCTATATATATATATATATATATATATATATATATATATATATATATATTATTTAATTAATAACATTCAGCAAATCAATTAAATAGAAATTTATTCTTCATTTTAATTATTATAAGCCTTAGATTTTCGTCTACTAGTTAGAAAAGCTATTTTGTTACATATATACACAAATCACGCCATGTACCCAAAAAGTTGTAACACAAACTCTTTCCACTATCCCAAAATAATTTCCTACAAACATCCCTATCCAGACAAGTAACTTTAGATTCATCCACATTCATGCTATTTTGTTAATATATTCAAATGTAGTTTAAACACCAAAAACATTACAAACATCCATATATCAAGCGGGACTCATACGAGCGTAAAGTCGCTCTAGCAAAGGGGTGGGCAACCTTTTGTTAACTATCAGGCTAAATTTAATCCTGTGTTTTATAAACGGGCTAAAAATAAATTTGAATTAATTATTTTATATCAATAATTATTAAAAATCTATCTAGATAGATTTAGATGAGTATAAAAAATATTACGCATATTTAATTTCAGTTTTTGCGGGCCGAATAAAAATCATTTTATTATCAATAATATAATAATATAATCATTAGTTGACAAAATAGTATTAAAATAAAACGGCTTTAAGTTCTAGTTCTGTATTAATATTTATTAATAATCGATGAATTCAATGTATATCATCAGAAAAAAAATAAAGTCGTTCTTTGAGTTCGTCGAAACGTCGATTATTATTAAACATTAACACAGAACTATAAACTAAAGCCGTTTTATTTTAATATAATGAGTTCTGAAAATTTTTTACTATGATATCAATAATAACTATGCTAGTACAATTTAAAATTCAGGCTTTATTGTCCGCATAATGTCTACTTTAGAGAAAGTGTTTATTATAAAAACGAACCTAATTCATTATTAGTAAATATATTTACCTAAATTTGATATCTAAAAACAAACTTGGTTTATAGAAAAAAAAAAAAAACGATATAATACAATTTTAATGTACATGAATAAATTCATACCGTGTGTAACTTCTACGTACTTAAAACTATAATAATATAAACATATGAAAGTAAAAATTGATTTAGTTTTTGTATATTTGATAAAAACAAATGTTTCTGCTGAAATAGCGCACAAAATCAGTCACGGAAAATTCTAATTTTAATTAATATATATATTTAAAAGCACAATGCACTTTATGTAAAAATAAGTAGAATAGTTTATTCTAGTTTTAAACACGATGTATCAATAAATTACACTTAAATTTTAAATGTGGAATGAATAATCGTCATCATAATATTTAATACTGAATTGGTAGACACATTTAAACCACATTAAAAATTTAAGGCTAATACTACAAGCTCAATTTTCAAATTGGTTTTAACTAATACCGCTTCTAAGATAAAATGCAATTGTCATTAAAGCAGGACTAAACAAAAGACTAAACAAAACCTTGAATACAATTAAATCATATTGTTTTCTATAAAAAAATTTACTTATCAATAAAATATTTATAAAATATTTCTTTTGTTGTTGCAGTCAAAAATAAATCTATTACATGATGCAGTCACAAGTGGATCTCTCGAAGAATTACAGAATCTATTGCAGGAAGACTGTGCAAAAAGAAGGAAATTGGTATTGTGTAAAGATCAAGCTGGCGTTGGCCTACTACATAAAACTATATATTATGATATACGCGATATTTCCAAATGGCTTTTGGAAAATTATCCACAGACTGCCACTGTCAAAGATACGGTAAGATTTTATTTTGATTTATTTACATACGAATGTCTAATAAACGTTTGGTTAAAAGAATATTTATGTGGAGTGATACCGAAGTTGTCCGATAAGTAGAAATGAATTGAGTGAGAGAATGTTTCCAAGTGGTAAGGATAAAAGTGCATGTATGAGAGATATCACCAAATATGGATGGCTTTTCTGGATAAGAATGTTTAGCAGACACTATTTTCTGCTTTGAATGAATTGAGTGTTTTCCGTGAGAGGATGTTTCCAAGTGGTAAGAATAAAAGTGCATGTATGAGAGGTATCACCAAATATGGATGACTTTTTTGAATAAGAATGTTTAGCGAAAACTAATTTCTGCTTGAATGAAAAGAGTTTGTACCACACCCTTAAGGATACATGGCAGAATTTTGTGTGAATATACTTATTAGTTAGTCGTTATAATTTTTCAAATAATAAATGCATGTATTAAAATATTTGCTTTATTATATGAAAGTAGCTATTTATACATACGGTATGTATAGGTTAGGTTTTTTTTCAGTATGTATAAATAGCCAATTGCATATACATACCGTATCTATAAATAGCCTCATCCTTATTATATAGGTGTAAATAATATATCACCATTTTTAATTTTCAAGGCGTAAAAATTTGTTTTAAATTTTAAAATGGCAACAGAGCGCTATTTTGTCGAAAAAAGTTTTGGGTGAATAATTTTTTCTCAAATTTAGAAACTATACTACTTTTATTAAGAGCTTTATAATAAAATATCACTCTTTTTATTTAACTTTTTTGACAGAATGACGTCCTGTCGCCAAAACAAATTCTTTTTACATAAGAAGTACCTTAAGACAAATAAAAAATCGACATTCCCAAGGGTTTTCCTGAAAACTTAAAATTGGCGACGTATATAAAAGCTATTATGCGTTAATTTATTGTTTATTTACATCCTGTATATATCAAAAATTATAATACCATATTTTTTTGTTTAATAAATATAAACAAAATATCAATAAATTTCTATTGTTAATATGGAATGCATTTTTCTTCATTCAAAAATTAACTAATAATTTAATTAGTTTATCAAAATAAATTAATGGCGATTTAAGCAAAAACAAAATACTATATTCTATTGTTTTGTTTATAGGAAGGCAGAACACCAGTACATTATATAGGAATGTGCAAAGATCATCGGGAAATGCAACGATTGTTAACATCAGCCGGCGCGGATCTATATGCAAATGATAATCATGGACATAACTATAAATATTATATGGATAATCCGGGCGAATTAGAATTACCAAGTACACATCGGTTAAGTGCTGCAAATGGTACAGAGCGACACCATAACTCCAAAGAACGTAAGTTGCATCATTTCTATTATTTCATTATATTATTCAATATACCCAGTGCTGGATGGATGTTGTGTAAGAAAGATTTAGATTTGCAAAATAAATCAAACTCAGTAGCGAATTATCCGTAAAAACATAAAAAGTAATGCTTTTTGTCATTTTGTTCTAGTGTTTATTTGTTTAAGCTTATTTATATAATTCTAGAAATGTTTCAACTAACTTAAAGTCCAAATATAGAAAATATTATGTAAAATTAATAAGGATGAGGCTATTTATACATACGGTATGTATACGCAATTGGCTATATATACATACTAAAAAAAAAAAACCTAAACCAACCTACTAACCTAACCTACCCTAAATAGCCAATTGCGTAAAAATACTGTAGTAATGCTATGTCTTCAAAATTATCAAAAATAATTGAGAGTTATTTTTATTTACTTATAACCTAGATTTTTAAATTCATCATAAAATTTAATCTAGTAATACGATCATGATATCGGTCATTACCAATTGCCACGTTTTGATAACATTACGGTAATTACCGATTTTACATTACCGCTTTATCGAATTTATATCTCTATACGCATGTAGTTTTCATTTTCTACATTATAACTTGCAAATTTTATTTCAAATTAATAGTTACTACAAATCTAAATTCTTTTTGATGAAATATTTTTTGAAAACAAAAAATTAATAAAATAAATAAAATATTACATGTGACTGACAATGAATCAGTGAATCAGCAATAATCTTTGACCACTAGGTACGTCAAATACTTGTGTATTAAAACTTGAAACCACAGATTAGAATTTTAGCTTCTTTCATAATTTGATACTGAAGTTTCCAAAATACGTATTTTGCGTTATATTAACTAAATTTTGTAGTTTAAGAAATTTATTTCATTTATTGTGTGTTGTCAAAAATATATTTAAAAAAAAAAACGAACATGGTAAAAAATCTTTTAGAACTTATTATATTAAAAAAACAGCATTAGATTAGCAACTATTTCCTATGTATGGGAATTTTAATCTACAATGTACATACATACATAATTGCGTCATGTACCCAAAAGGGTATGGCACAAATTCTTTCCACTATCCCGAAATTAGTATTCTCCAGACAAGCAACTCTAGCTCCATCCACATTCAAGATATCTCTCATACATGTTCTTCTATTCCTAGTACTTGGAAACTTTCGTTCTCGCAAAACACTTTCAATCATACCACGCAAACATATACTTTCAAAATCATTCACATATGTTGGAAACATTTACGTTTCTAGCAAAAGTACCCAAAGTACCTAAAACCTTACAACCAGCATTAACTATTCTTTCAATCTCACAATCAAAGCGAACATCATTAGATAATAAACCATCCATATACACAAACTCATCTACCTACTCTAAATGTGCACCATCAACAGATACATTACATTCAGACGTCAAATCACCCTTCTCAAAAAAATAATACATTGCACTTATCAATATTCAACACAAAATTCATATCCTTACCTGCAACATTAATTCTATCAATCATCCTTCCACAATATAATTTGTAGTATTTTCAAAAACCTAATGAAAAACATATTTTTGATATTTTATAGTAAATTATTTTTACTAAAAAACTACTCTAAATTAATAAATTATTAATTAGTCTCATTGAAAACTTAAAATATATAAATACATGTCAGGGTTAAAAAACTATAGTAAATGACTTTATATCACCCTAACCTGCATAATTAATACGACACATTTAGATCTCTTTCTTGACGGTCATCTTCACATCATAACCCTGACCTCAAAGAATATTTAATAATTCTAATAAAAAATGCATAAATACACCCACACATAATTCACAAACAAAGAAATACACGTATAAAAAATCTTATCTGTCTACCAAATAATAACAGAATATATTTTTCTCTTGTGTAATAAATAAAATAATATATGTAACAAGTACTGTTATATACTGACATAATTTCCGTCATTTATCTTATTTTTTAAGTATACAGTGTCATCACAGTATTTAAATAAGAAAGTAGGACGAAAAAATTTCAATAAGTTTTCTTGAAAATTTTTCATGTCAACTTTACATTTATTTCCACATTTCAACGTTTTATGAATACTTAATAAAAGTATAACCAAAAATAAAACAATACTAAATTGTTTATAATGGATTTTTTTTTGTTATATTGCCTAGAATTGTGACATAGTTTTTTTCCGTTGAAAATGATAAATAACTAGATTTTTGTCATATTTTTTATAGATAATAAAAAAAATAGATTATGTACAGTTAAAATGGACATATTTGATTATTATGTGAGATAAGTAAATATTTATTTAATCGCTCGTATACTACTGACATAATTGGATATAGTTCATGAAAATATACTTTTTTAAATATTTGTATATTCAATCTATATTTCAGTTAGTAATTAACTGATAATATAATACTAGAACTTATTCGATATTCCTGTACTCAGATTTTATATAATAATATATCACATGACAACAATAGATATTAAATATTTAATATTATTATTATTTATTTCTTTATTATAACATAGCTTTATACCTGTAACACGACCAAACTAAAAATGAATATTTATAAAATTAAGGGAGCGTGCGTTAAGGTAGTGACCATACAATTTCATATATTTAGACTTTAATTAAATAAGTAGTTTACAACATAAATTAAAACACAAATTACACTAATATACAACAATACACAAAAAGACTAAATTAAACTAAACAATGAATAAGCGAATTTAGTAAAATAAAACAAACTAGAGGCCTCTGGTACTCTAATGCTGCTATAAAAACTATAGAAACTTTTGTCTTTTTTTTACATATGATATTTTTTATTTAATCAAAAAGAAATACTAGTATAAGCGTTATTTCATATTACTATTTTAAATTAAAAACGGATTTAACTAAAGCGAGAGCAAAGGTAGACTTAACTAAGACGAAGGCGAACACAGACTAAAGATGCAAAGCGGAAAAAATAAAAACTTTACTCAAATAAGCAAACCAAATTGTAGCTTTTACGAAAGTTACAGCAAAAAATTCCAAACACTTTTTTCAAAAAATCTCTTGAAGTAACAAGTTGTTGGCCGCGAATCCTGATAAATAAATCTGTCACTAGGTCAATTCTAGCAGATACAAAAATTTCTTAGTTTTAGAAATATGTTTAAATTACATGGCCCAATACCCCTGTTACATCCCTCTGGTGAATCTTTAGCAATTTAGAAAAAATAAAATTATAACATTTATAAATCAAACCTATTACATTGCAGTTTAATCGGTGACAATTAATTTTAATTGGTTCTCATTTATTTTTTGCAAAATAAAAAATAGTAATATGTTATCATCAAAAAAAGTAATTCATCGCTTCATACACACCCACAAAATATAACAAATTCAAATGTTAATTAACCTTAATTACTTCAAATATCAATAATTCGACAATAAATTAAAGCAATTTAGCAAGTTGAACGTCCTAGACAGAATAATGACTCAAACACATAAAAACTGGGAGAAAAAATCTATACATTATTAGCATTAGCGATAGCGCATATTTAATAATCAAATTTGTCTGCATTGAATTCTAACACTTTGACACTTAATACAAGTTCAAAGCCCTGAATTTCATTTCCTTTACCAAAAATTATCCTTCTATCCGAAGAGAATATTCGAAAATGTGCTTATCTAAAAAGAATCATTGCACGCAAGAAATATTTTCGGTAGACATACAGGGTGTAACAACATAGATAATACTTCATTTCAAAAATTAGAAAAAAATACGTATGTTCCAGTTTTAGTCAAGAAAACTAAATCTGCAATTTATTTCAAATTCTATTTAAGGTTTTTTTTTTCTACTACACAAATTTATGCAATATTCAACATTCTAAAATCTCCGTCCAACAATTGGCAATTTTGTTAAACAGTACAATTTTAATTGCACAAATACATAGTTCCCACTACAAAATTTAAAATTCCCACTAAACATTTTGTGCCCAAGTGCACGTTACAATAATGCCTGATTTACTTCAAAAAGTTATGTTTCTCAGCCAAATAATGAATAAAATTTATCCATCCCAAAATTCAAAGCACACTTCGCTAAGATACTAAAATATGTATAAAATTCCAAAATATGCTTATTTAAATAAAAATACTTAAGTAAAAAAAACATGATATTTTTATTTCTGTTTGCGCTGTTTTTTGAAATTGAACCATATTTGAAATGTACCGACTTTTAGAACATTTTGTAGAAACTGACATTAGAAAATTAACTCTAGTTCAAAATTTCACAAAAAATTTAATTTCGTAATATTAATCATTTAAGATTTTGATTTTTAAATTTTAAAACGAAATACTTAAACAAAATTTCTTAAATTCTGGGTTAGCAATGTTATTGTCAATTAAAATTTAACTTCTAGTAATATCCTGTATATATGAATATATGTTAAATATTCTAGTCGTATACAAAATTGTTGGGATAGAAATACGAATGAAAAAAATATTACAAATCAATGAATCGATAGAAATAAGTAGAAAGTGTCTGGTCGGGGTTATTTGATAAATGTAAAAAATGTTACGTAGACACATGTATTAGGTACACAAATATCGATTTATTTTATCGAAAGTAAACTAAAATATAGAACAAAATTGAATCATTCATTCGTTTATTATTCGTCACCTGTTTCTCTTGCTAACTTACAACTTAGCTACAATTATCAATTAATTTTATTATCTACGGAATTACCATATAATGCATTCTGAAAAAAAATACTTAAAACTCGATAGTTTTTTAATCGCTTACAGTTTTGATTACTGGAATTTTCTTATTTATTCATCAATTAAAACAAAAATACAGAACTTTGTTCAATAATATGTTTATTTATTATATGATATAATACTTATCAAAGCATTTTTGATACATTTATTGAAATATTTAAGGTTTTATTTGGATAGTTTAAAGAAAAAAATAGCTTTTTTTGTATTTCGTCCAGATTGCAAATTTCAATTTATTTTTCATATATTTCCAAATTTGTGATAATTATATTTATATGCCCTTAATAATAATGATCTGTGGGCGCAACAACCCTTGAAGGGTTAAAGTCTACCTTTTTACGGTATTCACAGAATAAGAATTTTTTTATAAAATAAGGTGTGTGTCAAATCTTACGCCCAACAAGTCAGACAGAGCCGCAATATTGTAGCGTACCTGAATTGTCACCCGTCCAATTACGAACCGATTGTAACGACGCTTGTTCTAAGCGTTGTAGACACATGTCTAACAACACTGCCGAATATTTCATGTAAAATTAGGAATACTTAGTATAAAATAATTACTGATTAAATTAAACAAGTATACCATATACTATAAGAAAAAAAATTATATAAACATACATTAAAAAACTATTTATTGCAAATACTAATTATCAAAAATATACCAGGTAATATTTGAAATAATACTACTTGATTTAAAGGGGACAAGTAATTCAAAACATTCTATACACAACTAATCATATTCATTACATTAATACACAAATAAATTTTAAATAAATTTGACAAATAAATCATATTTTTCAATACTAAAAAATAATAATATTTTTAAAAACATTCTTATAATTAAATAAAATGATTGAATTGACATCTTATATTTTTGAAATTTCCGGAAACAAACATATTAATAGATTTCCATATTTGCTAGAATTTTGCGCTAGAATTTTCTTTTTGATTTTTGGTTTTTATTTTTTTTCTTAAAAATTATTAGGTGTAGGAAAATAAGCATGATATGAAAAAATGCGGAATAATGAGTACGATAATTGAGTAAAGAAATGATTATTTTAGAATGCATCGTTTAGTAGAAAAAAATTAAAAACTGAATTTTTGAAAATATCTCAAGGGGGTAACCCTTGCGATTTTTTTAAAATAAAACTTTTCAAAATTTGCTGAAAAAAATCTGAAAAAATTCAGTAAAATAGAGGAAAAATTATTAAAAATTCGAAAAAACACTTTAGAATTTTCAATAATTTTTCCTGCCAAACCAGAATGAGGTAGAGAAAAAAGTTACTTAGCTATTATGTAGCTCATTTTTCTCTCTATTTTACTAAATTTTTTCAGATTTTTTGAGCTAATTTTGAAAAAAATTTTATTTTGAAAAAATTGCAAGAGTACCCCTTTAAGAGATTTTCAAAAATTCAGTTTTTAATTTTTTTCTACTAAACGTTGCATTCTAAAATAATCGTTTCTTTACTCAATTATAGTACTCATTATTCCGCATTTTTCCATATCATACGTATTTTCCTACACCTCATAGTTTTTGGGGAAAAAAAAATAAAAACCAAAAAATTAAAAAAAAATTCTAGCGCCCAAACGGCACATGTTAGCAAATTAAAACTAAAACCAAATTATAGAACTTTTTATGCTCTATCGAAAAGTATTCTAAGTATTTCTTCGAATTTAACTCGAGAAAGTAGTATATCACAATTTATCGAAATTGCATGTTAAACGCCCATACGAACTTGACGAACGAACACCCGGTATATTTCAGTGCAATAATAAACAAATATACATGTGCTAAATACACGGAATTGTCCATTAATTTACGAAAATAGTTTTAAAGGTTAAGTTCCACCAAAAGACAGTTCAAAACAAAATACGATTTCTCAGCTAATGTTTATGTTAATTTTATATAGGTTTTTAAACAGTGCAAAAATACACAATATTATGTAATTTATAAAGTTAGTCCCGATATTTTTTTTTTTACTGTTATTACATATTTATGTTAATTCCAAACGTTTTAATTTCCAGTTATTTTTGGCGGAGCTGTTCCCAAAAAGAACATGGGTCTTTCAGTTCTGTTTTTCCCTCCATTCCAAGGCCCTAAACACTGCAACAACCCGAAGAAGATGCAAGAAAAAGATGGGAAGTATAATTTAAATATATTTTTAATCCTATTCTATTCCTTACCTTACACTGGTAAAAAATCTATGACAAATTTACCTGATAATCATTTAGCCAATAAATTAATCTTCTATTAATTACACCGTTTCCAGATCCATTGCGACACCGCTGTAGAGTTGCGACACACCTGCACAGTTGTTGTAGTGTCCTCAACTAAATCATATCCGATAAATTAATCTTCTATTATTATTGTTCCGTTTCCAGATCCATTGCGACACCGCTCTGCGTCGTAGAGTTTGTTGTAATGTCCTCAACTAAATCATATCCGATAAATTAATTTTCTATTACTATTGTTCCGTTTCCAGATCCATTGCGACACCGCTCTGCGATTGTAGGGTTTGTTGTAATGTCCTCCACTAAATCATACCCAATAAATTAATCTTCTATTATTATTGTTCCGTTTCCAGATCCATTGCGACACCGCTCTGCGATTGTAGGGTTTGTTGTAATGTCCTCCACTAAATCATACCCAATAAATTAATCTTCTATTATTATTGTTCCGTTTCCAGATCCATTGCGACACCGCTCTGCGTCGTAGGGTTTGTTGTAATGTCCTCCACTAAATCATACCCAATAAATTAATCTTCTATTATTATTGTTCCGTTTCCAGATCCATTGCGACACCGCTCTGCGATTGTAGGGTTTGTTGTAATGTCCTCCACTAAATCATACCCAATAAATTAATCTTCTATTATTATTGTTCCGTTTCCAGATCCATTGCGACACCGCTCTGCGATTGTAGGGTTTGTTGTAATGTCCTCCACTAAATCATACCCAATAAATTAATCTTCTATTATTATTGTTCCGTTTCCAGATCCATTGCGACACCGCTCTGCGTCGTAGGGTTTGTTGTAATGTCCTCCACTAAATCATACCCAATAAATTAATCTTCTATTATTATTGTTCCGTTTCCAGATCCATTGCGACACCGCTCTGCGATTGTAGGGTTTGTTGTAATGTCCTCCACTAAATCATACCCAATAAATTAATCTTCTATTATTATTGTTCCGTTTCCAGATCCATTGCGACACCGCTCTGCGTCGTAGGGTTTGTTGTAATGTCCTCCACTAAATCATACCCAATAAATTAATCTTCTATTATTATTGTTCCGTTTCCAGATCCATTGCGACACCGCTCTGCGATTGTAGGGTTTGTTGTAATGTCCTCCACTAAATCATACCCAATAAATTAATCTTCTATTATTATTGTTCCGTTTCCAGATCCATTGCGACACCGCTCTGCGATTGTAGGGTTTGTTGTAATGTCCTCCACTAAATCATACCCAATAAATTAATCTTCTATTATTATTGTTCCGTTTCCAGATCCATTGCGACACCGCTCTGCGTCGTAGGGTTTGTTGTAATGTCCTCCACTAAATCATACCCAATAAATTAATCTTCTATTATTATTGTTCCGTTTCCAGATCCATTGCGACACCGCTCTGCGATTGTAGGGTTTGTTGTAATGTCCTCCACTAAATCATACCCAATAAATTAATCTTCTATTATTATTGTTCCGTTTCCAGATCCATTGCGACACCGCTCTGCGTCGTAGGGTTTGTTGTAATGTCCTCCACTAAATCATACCCAATAAATTAATCTTCTATTATTATTGTTCCGTTTCCAGATCCATTGCGACACCGCTCTGCGATTGTAGGGTTTGTTGTAATGTCCTCCACTAAATCATACCCAATAAATTAATCTTCTATTATTATTGTTCCGTTTCCAGATCCATTGCGACACCGCTCTGCGTCGTAGGGTTTGTTGTAATGTCCTCCACTAAATCATACCCAATAAATTAATCTTCTATTATTATTGTTCCGTTTCCAGATCCATTGCGACACCGCTCTGCGATTGTAGGGTTTGTTGTAATGTCCTCCACTAAATCATACCCAATAAATTAATCTTCTATTATTATTGTTCCGTTTCCAGATCCATTGCGACACCGCTCTGCGTCGTAGGGTTTGTTGTAATGTCCTCCACTAAATCATACCCAATAAATTAATCTTCTATTATTATTGTTCCGTTTCCAGATCCATTGCGACACCGCTCTGCGTCGTAGGGTTTGTTGTAATGTCCTCCACTAAATCATACCCAATAAATTAATCTTCTATTATTATTGTTCCGTTTCCAGATCCATTGCGACACCGCTCTGCGATTGTAGGGTTTGTTGTAATGTCCTCCACTAAATCATACCCAATAAATTAATCTTCTATTATTATTGTTCCGTTTCCAGATCCATTGCGACACCGCTCTGCGATTGTAGGGTTTGTTGTAATGTCCTCCACTAAATCATACCCAATAAATTAATCTTCTATTATTATTGTTCCGTTTCCAGATCCATTGCGACACCGCTCTGCGTCGTAGGGTTTGTTGTAATGTCCTCCACTAAATCATACCCAATAAATTAATCTTCTATTATTATTGTTCCGTTTCCAGATCCATTGCGACACCGCTCTGCGATTGTAGGGTTTGTTGTAATGTCCTCCACTAAATCATACCCAATAAATTAATCTTCTATTATTATTGTTCCGTTTCCAGATCCATTGCGACACCGCTCTGCGATTGTAGGGTTTGTTGTAATGTCCTCCACTAAATCATACCCAATAAATTAATCTTCTATTATTATTGTTCCGTTTCCAGATCCATTGCGACACCGCTCTGCGTCGTAGGGTTTGTTGTAATGTCCTCCACTAAATCATACCCAATAAATTAATCTTCTATTATTATTGTTCCGTTTCCAGATCCATTGCGACACCGCTCTGCGATTGTAGGGTTTGTTGTAATGTCCTCCACTAAATCATACCCAATAAATTAATCTTCTATTATTATTGTTCCGTTTCCAGATCCATTGCGACACCGCTCTGCGATTGTAGGGTTTGTTGTAATGTCCTCCACTAAATCATACCCAATAAATTAATCTTCTATTATTATTGTTCCGTTTCCAGATCCATTGCGACACCGCTCTGCGATTGTAGGGTTTGTTGTAATGTCCTCCACTAAATCATACCCAATAAATTAATCTTCTATTATTATTGTTCCGTTTCCAGATCCATTGCGACACCGCTCTGCGATTGTAGGGTTTGTTGTAATGTCCTCCACTAAATCATACCCAATAAATTAATCTTCTATTATTATTGTTCCGTTTCCAGATCCATTGCGACACCGCTCTGCGTCGTAGGGTTTGTTGTAATGTCCTCCACTAAATCATACCCAATAAATTAATCTTCTATTATTATTGTTCCGTTTCCAGATCCATTGCGACACCGCTCTGCGATTGTAGGGTTTGTTGTAATGTCCTCCACTAAATCATACCCAATAAATTAATCTTCTATTATTATTGTTCCGTTTCCAGATCCATTGCGACACCGCTCTGCGATTGTAGGGTTTGTTGTAATGTCCTCCACTAAATCATACCCAATAAATTAATCTTCTATTATTATTGTTCCGTTTCCAGATCCATTGCGACACCGCTCTGCGTCGTAGGGTTTGTTGTAATGTCCTCCACTAAATCATACCCAATAAATTAATCTTCTATTATTATTGTTCCGTTTCCAGATCCATTGCGACACCGCTCTGCGATTGTAGGGTTTGTTGTAATGTCCTCCACTAAATCATACCCAATAAATTAATCTTCTATTATTATTGTTCCGTTTCCAGATCCATTGCGACACCGCTCTGCGTCGTAGGGTTTGTTGTAATGTCCTCCACTAAATCATACCCAATAAATTAATCTTCTATTATTATTGTTCCGTTTCCAGATCCATTGCGACACCGCTCTGCGTCGTAGGGTTTGTTGTAATGTCCTCCACTAAATCATACCCAATAAATTAATCTTCTATTATTATTGTTCCGTTTCCAGATCCATTGCGACACCGCTCTGCGATTGTAGGGTTTGTTGTAATGTCCTCCACTAAATCATACCCAATAAATTAATCTTCTATTATTATTGTTCCGTTTCCAGATCCATTGCGACACCGCTCTGCGATTGTAGGGTTTGTTGTAATGTCCTCCACTAAATCATACCCAATAAATTAATCTTCTATTATTATTGTTCCGTTTCCAGATCCATTGCGACACCGCTGTAGAGTTGCGACACACCTGCACAGTTGTTGTAATGTCCTCTACTAAATCATATCATATCTAAATCATATCATATCTAATAAATATCTTTCTTGTTAGTTTGATTGCGAAGCATGATTTGGTTTCGTATTAATGTTGATGTGATAAAAAACATTGTTCTCTTTGGCTATATTTAACTTATGATATATGCAGCAGCTATTCTGCTTATTGCATTTAAATTTCTAGATTTTTTTAGCTTAGATTGACACTTTAACTTAAAGAAATAAATATATAAAAACTATATAAAGGATTCTAGTTTCTATACTAGCTATGTATTTAATATCTTATCTTTCTAAATATCTAAATATGGTAGCAGTTTTATTATAAATTTATCTCTTTTCAGGCTGTGACGAGATCCGAATTTTGAACTGAATCGAATTTGTATCAGACGCTCAGAGTCCAATATGATAATGGTGTCCTGGTGGACTGTTTGAAATGTTGGTGATTATATTAATAGGGACGACTTTTAGCTGCGCTTGGAAACTTTGGATTGATTCGATTCGGAAGGATAATTCTTCAGCTAAGAAGTTAATACTAATAATGCTGAATGCTTCTGGGATCGAGATCCGAATTTTGAACCGAGAATAGAATTTATATCGAAGCTACGATGTCCAATGGGCTTTTGTGGAGCGGAACGGTTTGGTTTGGACTGATTCGATTTGGAAGATAATTCTCATGGAAAGCCCAGGAATTAATTAGTTATGGGGTCCAATTTTCTAGCAATCGTTAATTGTTAACAGAGTAAGTTACAATAATTCTTATTTATTCTTCGGAATTATGTTATTTTTACACAAATAGAAAGCGAATTTATTTAGCGAGATTATTTATAAATGGTCGATTATTTAATTAAATATGAATACAGAATAGCCTATTTTTATTAACCAGGTTTTTATTAATTTGCTTTTTTGTCAATCTGTAAACCACTTGTAAAATCTGGTGTATAAATTTGTTAAAAATCCCTTAAAATCCTAGTAATATTTAATTAAATCTGATTAACTAATGATTTAATTAATTAGTTCATCAAAGTAAATTAATGGCGATTTAAGCAAATAAAATAAAATATTACGGCCTATGTGTAATTAAGAATATAATAAAATAAAGGTAGATTAGTTCTAAATATATAAATATATTTTTTCTAATTATTTAAAAACTATTATAACTTTTGTTTTTCTGCCCTAAGATTTTTTGATCGCGTATGCTTCATCAACAAAACAAGAGTTTTTCTGCAACTTGAATCCAAAGATTGGGGAATATATTGGATCTATACAATGCTATACGATGTATTCATCACGTTAAAAGGTATTTTACTGCTTTAACTTAGTTAAAAAGTTTTTCCGGAGGCAACTTAAGGTTCTCTATATAATCCGATTTGGGGCAAACAAAAGTTTAGACATTTTTTTGTCGAAAAGTATAATAGATATCAAAGCCGCGGTTTTTTTTTTGGATGAAAGAGGAGATTTTGATCTATCTTCATGTATTTTTTTTTTTGTTTATTTTGGTTAAAAATTAGATATGAATCTTTGCAGCAGAAAAAAAGTATTATAACTTTGTCAATTTCCAACAAAATTATAAATAAAAATTGCCCATAATAGCTCAATGTCCATTCTTTCACCTCCAAAAAACTGCGAATTAATACCTTTTATAGTTCTGTAGAAAAAAATTCATAAAAAATCATAATTTTTGTCAGATTTGCGGCAATTTGTTCAATTTTGCAGATTTTCACAAAAAATGTTATAATTTTCTCAATTTTCAACAAAAATTAAAATAAAAATTGCTCAAAATAGATCAATATCTATTCTTTCACTTGCAAAAACCCGATATTAAATATCTTTAATTGTTTCAGAGAAAAAAAATTATAAAAATTTCGGATTTTTCTTATTAATAAATACAGTTACGAAAAAATCTTATTTTTTTTTCGAACTCTTTCTATGTTTTAACAGCTTTTATTTTGCTCTAAAACGAAGCTAAAATCAATAATCTAATAATCCTAATTGATTTTTACCATCAGTATATTAATTTTATATTTCTTTTTGGTTATCTAATTTTATACTTTTAATATGTTTCTTCCAATGATCAATAAAAGATTTCTCCATCAAAACAAATAACTTTATAAACTGCATTTTGTTATAGAATATTTTGTTTTTATATAATTCTTACATAAGTTCTACTTAAGTTCTATATTAAATATGTTTTTGAATAAGAATTTGTATACGAGATCTATAATAAATTGAAAAGCTCGAGTAAAATTTGCTATAATCTTAAAATTTTTGTTATGAAATCGAGGAAAATTAACCGAAAAAATCATGGTAAAATTTTTAGAATCTTACTTAAAATTCATAAAATCAATGTAAAATCGCTTAACGTTAATTCACATGGTTGTAATTGCTATGTTCAGACGTACGTAGCTCAAATACAAAACATGTTGAAGTTAATATTGAATTTATTCGTTTAATACAACTTATTTATATTGTAACTGACTGTTCGGAAAATTACATAATGAATGTTGAATTAATAATTCAATAATTAATTTAATATTATTAATTGATATTTATATAAAATAAAAAATAGTATATTTTTTAACTGGCTCTATTATCTACAAAAACGATTATTATTGTACCGAAAAAATACTTAAGATATAATATCCTATGTAGAATAATATATATTTTTTTAAATTTTTTTGTATTTTGGAAAATAGAGAAAGAAAAAAAATATTCCAAAAAAAAACTATATTTTTTCTTTTTTTTGGCCAAATTATAAATACGAAAAAATTGAAAAAAAAATATATATTATTCTACATAGAATATTCTATTTCAGGTATTTTTTCGGTACATTAATTATCGTTTTTGTAGAAAATAGAGCCAGTTAAAAAATATACTATTTTTTATTTTATATAAATCAATTAATAATATTAAATTACATAATTAATTCAACATTGATTATGTAATTTTCAGTATAGTCCTTACAATCTTTTTTAATATCTTAGGATTGTAAAATCCGGTGTAGAAAATTTAAGGGAGTCCAAAAACATATCCGCATAAATTTACAAATTACATAAATAAATAACACAATTATCTGCTGATAGGTTAGATGAATGCCGAGATCTGTTAGCGCTGTTTTATTATAAATATCTTCTACCTTTCAGGGCCGTAACGAAATCCGAATTTCGAACTGAATCGCCGCGCAAATTCTATCCGAAGCTGGGTGATGATGATGAACGACCTCCAGCTGGCTTGGATTCGGAGAAGAGATAATTTATTTGGATAATTTATATCCTTGTGTGTTTGGAAACTTCGGACTTTAGCCCAAATTCTTCGGAAACGCCCGCAGAATTTAGTTATGGATCCAACGGTTTGGGGGGATATTTTACTAACAAAGTAAGTCACCAAATACCATTTTTTTAATCAAATACAAAACGAATAATTTTGTTTTCTTAACAATAATATAGTAAAAAAATCTTTCAGAACTTATATTAATTTTTTTTTTTATTTAATAAACAACAAATGATGTAAAAAAAAATTATTATTAAAAAACAAAATGAAAGAAAAACGATTTAGTGAATGAGAAAAAAAAATGTTAAATAATTTTGTTCGTTTATTTATTTGTTTAAATCACCATTTAATTTATTTTTGATGCAACTAATTAAAGCATTAGTTAATTAACTAATGATTTAATTAGTTCATTAAAAAACAAAAACAAGAGGAAATTATATATATATGTTTTTTCTGGAAGTTACAAAAATAATTAATTATTCAATCAATCAAATATATTTTAAGTTTTCAAAATACAATTTAGAAATACATATACGTAATTATATCAACAATAATATTACAAGAACTAAACAATTTATGCAAAAATTGAGTAATTATGACCTAGAAATACTGAGGGCATTATAAGTGTCTCATGATTTGTAGGTAAAATTACATAATTTTTTTTTAGAGTGCTTACTTTACATGTAAATACAAAAATATGTACATTATTTGATCAGTAAATTTAAAGTAAGATTAAGTGATCTTTAGATTATATTATATATAATTTTGTTTTTTTGACATGCTTTATTTTAAATTTACTGAACATATTATGTATATTTCATCAACTAAAACTATTCTGCTAGCCCCTAAAGAAGGCCAAATAGTGATTGTCGAAACGTTGGTTTAGTAATCGATAAAAACATATATATAAAAGACTGAATTCCGTCTAATTGATTACCTATCGATAATAATATATTATTAAATTAATTAATTATTTTATATTGTATTATTTGATTATAATTGAAAAAAATATCTTGTAAATTTATTTTCAAAAAAAGAAAAATTATAATTTTTATGTTTTGTGTAATTATAATAAGATTATTATATAAAAATATTATATCATTAATATAGTAAAAAATCTTTCCGGAACTAATTATTATTATTAAAATAAAACTACTTTAGGTTTTAGTTCTGTATTGAAATTATATTTTAATTCACGTTTGTGGAAACAAGTTGAAGTGATTATTGTGTAAATACTTTGAATAACAATAAATATATTATGTTATATCACTGGATTTTTTTTTTATTTCGGAACAAATAAATAAATCAAAATTGACTTTATTTTCGGATATGCCGTTAATTTGTTAATTTGTTACGTTAACAATATTATGTTATCTAATTATTATATAATTGAAACATATACATACACAAATTGGATAAGTTTCGAAAATATATTATTAACATATATTTATTAATTACCGGATTGTTGGTAATAAATATCACAGTAAGTTTTCTATATACAATATATTTACATTAATGCATATATTTACTGTTCAAATATTTAACGTAATTTGAAATGTTTTGTGAACGCGAATTTTCGTTAAAAATATAATATCACGTTAAATTATCACAATAAAATTATTTTTTGCTTTTAAAAACCTATGTTAAATTACATTAAATTTAAGATGTATTTTCCGTACAGTATATTAAATTAAGCTATTATGATTTAACAGTAAAAATAACAGTATTTTGTTAATTTACATGTTTTCTTATTTTTGTTTAATTTTTTAATCCTACATTCATAATTAATTTTTATTTGGAATATTTTAATCTTGAAAATATATAAGCATTCAAAACAAAGTTCAGAATGTACAATATCTTTTTTTCTGTTCTTTATTATTTTTACATAAGTGATTTTCGTAAAATATTCTTATGTCAATTTTTACTATATTTGAATAAATTATTAATTTTATGCAAGATTAGACAACTGTTAGAAATCGTTTCAGTATACACAAAAAATTGATAATTTTTCTAATGTTTTAATTGTTTTATCTAGAAAAGTTGATGATTTTCAGTATACTCATCTGACACATCTAATTGACACTGTAAAAAAGTTGCTATTTTATATAAAAACTATAGCAAAAAAATTACATATTATTTTAGAAAAATGATGATTTACATAAATTTTCTGTAAAAATAATATTTTTCATAATAAATAATAAATTTCATAATAAATAATTAAAATAAGTATAGATTTTTCCACAATCCAATTATAAATTAAAATTTCCAAATTAAAACTGATTGTGAATACTAGATAAGACAATGATACAATATCCAATCAAATGATTTATAAATCAAACTAAAATGCATTATTCTCATAATAATAATATAATATAATATAGTTATCATTTCCATATAAACCACATGGTATAGGAAAAGTCAATTTAAAAAAGAAATACATAAAAAAATTAAGTGCGTAAAAACTTGCATTATACTTGAAGATTAGAACTTGTCACTGAGATAGTCATCAAACTTATAATAATTTTTTTCAATAAAAAATTTTTTTAAATGAAATTTGAAATTAATTTTTGATTTTATGCTACTGATATGCTTTGGTAAATGATTATAAAAGATTAGACCAATGTGATTTGGGTTAAATTTAGTTTTATTTAAATGTGTAATTGGGATAGTGAAGTTTGATTTATTTCTGGTATTATATTGATGCAGATCGCTTTGAGTTGATAAATTATTTTTTATATTATGAATAAACAAAATAACAAAATATAAATAAATACATGGAAAATTTAGCATATATTCATTCTTAAAAACGTCTTTACAAGATTGTCGTTTGCCAAGTAAAAATATATTCCTAACGGCCATTTTTTGTAGTTTAAATACTCGTTTTGTAGAAGGAGCATAACCCCAAAAAATATGATTGAATCTTATTTAAATACTAACAAATCTATTTTAAAAATTTAATCACCTATACATATGCTTATTTCGTATTTTAGCTACAATGTTTCGTAAATTGTTAATTTTTAAAATGTATATCATTATAAAAATACTATTTTTAATATTTCGTAATTTACACGTGTTCAGAAAAAGCACTATTGAAAATTAAATTTCTTTCTTACATAAATAAATATAAAATAAATTTAAAATTCTTTTCTTTAAAACAAATTTTCTGTCAAAAAATATAGTTTTAGATAATAGTTTAAATGACGTCATTTTTGTCAGAAAAATATTTGAAGCAATTTTATGCATCCGATAGTAATTTAACGTAATCATTATGCAATTTTTGTAAAAGAAACCTTGAAAATCAAATTGATTTTCTATTTCAGAAATCCATGCATATTACCGAAATCGTATTTCTCAAGAACGGAAGTTTTTTCTAACTTTATAACTATAACTGACGTACACAAAAATAATGTTATTAAATATTAAAATACTTTACAATATTAAATTGTTTCTATATGTATGTGAAATTTTGTCTTCCGACAAATTACTTTAAAAAAATTATTGAACATTATCTATATTTTTATTGTCACATCTACTTATATTCCTCACTTTTTACATAAATGTTTAACTTGACATTAATTTGCATTAATTTTATTTTGAGATGATATATTGATAATTGCTCAATTGTCATAATAAATGTATATACTGTAATAAGCAAGCTACTAAAACCCACACTGTAAAAAATGTAATTTAAATTTATGTAATTTTACATGGTTTTTATTTATAGTAAAATTGCAACTTTTTGTAATTTTTACAATAATAATTTATGTAATATTACATATTTATGAAAAAAAAATTACAGTCGTAGAATATGTAAATTTATATTCATTTTTTTACAGTGTACTGAAATAACAGTAACAGAAACCAGAAAATTTCTCAATGCTATTTTGGTGGATTCGTAAACTTTATAACACTTACCCATACTTAGTGGTGTAATTAGTTTTTTGGCACCATTGTTATTTTGCTTTCCCTTTCCGTTGGTGTGAACACGTAAATAAAATATTGTTACAATCGTAACGTATGCTCGCGAATAAAAACTATTTAACAAAAATGAAATCTAGAATTTATATATGCATTTGTATATTTAAAATCAAAATATAACAATTTAAAAATCAATATTATTAATAAATAATCAATAAATTTATACCAAAAAAAAAAATACAAATGACATCACGCGAATTTTTTGTTAATAACATTAAGTAATACTACAAGCTCGATTTTTTAATGTTTTAGTACAATTGTTTAGTCCTGATTTTATGACAATCGCATTGTCTTAAAACCTGTTTTAGTTTAAACCGAGCTTATATTTCCAGACAATGAATGTACCTATCTAAATATCAAGATTTAATTATTTTTGGACAAAATTTAATCAGAAAAAAATATTTAATTTGTTACATGGAAATAACCTTGTGTTTTTAAACATACATCCTATATATGTTTAATTTTAAAATTTTCTATAAAACAAATAGATTTTTTCCAGAAAATATAATTTAATACAAAACCATTTTAGTAAAAAACTAGATAATATAATTCTAAGATACATGAATAATAGATGTCTGTAGTTCTGACAATATTTCTTTTTCTCCATAAATTTGTGTTATCGATTAAAAATGACATCTAACACCTTAATTACTAAGCTTTTGTATTAAGTTCAACTAATAGTCAAATAATCAATACTATTCCAATGAATTATTCAAAAATTTAATCAAACTAAACCATACTTTATATTATGTAAGAGGCATAGCGAAAGGGGCACTTTCTTGTTTTCAATTCATAAGAGCATTCAATTTATTATTGCTATAATTTATAAAATAATTTTCACGTCCAATATTTATACAAAAATTAATTTTATAAATTAATATACAATTTATTTTACGCATCAGTTCTATATATATATATATATATATATATATATATATATATATATATATATATATATATATATATATATTATTTAATTAATAACATTCAGCAAATCAATTAAATAGAAATTTATTCTTCATTTTAATTATTATAAGCCTTAGATTTTCGTCTACTAGTTAGAAAAGCTATTTTGTTACATATATACACAAATCACGCCATGTACCCAAAAAGTTGTAACACAAACTCTTTCCACTATCCCAAAATAATTTCCTACAAACATCCCTATCCAGACAAGTAACTTTAGATTCATCCACATTCATGCTATTTTGTTAATATATTCAAATGTAGTTTAAACACCAAAAACATTACAAACATCCATATATCAAGCGGGACTCATACGAGCGTAAAGTCGCTCTAGCAAAGGGGTGGGCAACCTTTTGTTAACTATCAGGCTAAATTTAATCCTGTGTTTTATAAACGGGCTAAAAATAAATTTGAATTAATTATTTTATATCAATATTTATTAAAAATCTATCTAGATAGATTTAGATGAGTAGAAAAAATATTACGCATATTTAATTTCAGTTTTTGCGGGCCGAATAAAAATCATTTTATTATCAATAATATAATAATATATAATCATTAGTTGACAAAATAGTATTAAAATAAAACGGCTTTAAGTTCTAGTTCTGTATTAATATTTATTAATAATCGATGAATTCAATGTATATCATCAGAAAAAAAATAAAGTCGTTCTTTGAGTTCGTCGAAACGTCGATTATTATTAAACATTAACACAGAATTATAAACTAAAGCCGTTTTATTTTAATATAATGAGTTCTGAAATTTTTTTACTATGATATCAATAATAACTATGCTAGTACAATTTAAAATTCAGGCTTTATTGTCCGCATAATGTCTACTTTAGAGAAAGTGTTTATTATAAAAACGAACCTAATTCATTATTAGTAAATATATTTACCTAAATTTGATATCTAAAAACAAACTTGGTTTATAGAAAAAAAAAAAACGATATAATACAATTTTAATGTACATGAATAAATTCATACCGTGTGTAACTTCTACGTACTTAAAACTATAATAATATAAACATATGAAAGTAAAAATTGATTTAGTTTTTGTATATTTGATAAAAACAAATGTTTCTGCTGAAATAGCGCACAAAATCAGTCACGGAAAATTCTAATTTTAATTAATATATATATTTAAAAGCACAATGCACTTTATGTAAAAATAAGTAGAATAGTTTATTCTAGTTTTAAACACGATGTATCAATAAATTACACTTAAATTTTAAATGTGGAATGAATAATCGTCATCATAATATTTAATACTGAATTGGTAGACACATTTAAACCACATTAAAAATTTAAGGCTAATACTACAAGCTCAATTTTCAAATTGGTTTTAACTAATACCGCTTCTAAGATAAAATGCAATTGTCATTAAAGCAGGACTAAACAAAAGACTAAACAAAACCTTGAATACAATTAAATCATATTGTTTTCTATAAAAAAAATTACTTATCAATAAAATATTTATAAAATATTTCTTTTGTTGTTGCAGTCAAAAATAAATCTATTACATGATGCAGTCACAAGTGGATCTCTCGAAGAATTACAGAATCTATTGCAGGAAGACTGTGCAAAAAGAAGGAAATTGGTATTGTGTAAAGATCAAGCTGGCGTTGGCCTACTACATAAATCTATATATTATGATATACGCGATATTTCCAAATGGCTTTTGGAAAATTATCCACAGACTGCCACTGTCAAAGATACGGTAAGATTTTATTTTGATTTATTTACATACGAATGTCTAATAAACGTTTGGTTAAAAGAATATTTATGTGGAGTGATACCGAAGTTGTCCGATAAGTAGAAATGAATTGAGTGAGAGAATGTTTCCAAGTGGTAAGGATAAAAGTGCATGTATGAGAGATATCACCAAATACGGATGGCTTTTCTGGATAAGAATGTTTAGCAGACACTATTTTCTGCTTTGAATGAATTGAGTGTTTTGCGTGAGAGGATGTTTCCAAGTGGTAAGAATAAAAGTGCATGTATGAGAGGTATCACCAAATATGGATGACTTTTTTGAATAAGAATGTTTAGCGAAAACTAATTTCTGCTTGAATGAAAAGAGTTTGTACCACACCCTTAAGGATACATGGCAGAATTTTGTCTGAATATACTTATTAGTTAGTCGTTATAATTTTTCAAATAATAAATGCATGTATTAAAATATTTGCTTTATTATATGAAAGTAGCTATTTATACATACGGTATGTATAGGTTAGGTTTTTTTTCAGTATGTGTAAATAGCCAATTGCATATACATACCGTATCTATAAATAGCCTCATCCTTATTATATAGGTGTAAATAATATATCACCATTTTTAATTTTCAAGGCGTAAAAATTTGTTTTAAATTTTAAAATGGCAACAGAGCGCTATTTTGTCGAAAAAAGTTTTGGGTGAATAATTTTTTCTCAAATTTAGAAACTATACTACTTTTATTAAGAGCTTTATAATAAAATATCACTCTTTTTATTTAACTTTTTTGACAGAATGACGTCCTGTCGCCAAAACAAATTCTTTTTACATAAGAAGTACCTTAAGACAAATAAAAAATCGACATTCCCAAGGGTTTTCCTGAAAACTTAAAATTGGCGACGTATATAAAAGCTATTATGCGTTAATTTATTGTTTATTTACATCCTGTATATATCAAAAATTATAATACCATATTTTTTTGTTTAATAAATATAAACAAAATATCAATAAATTTCTATTGTTAATATGGAATGCATTTTTCTTCATTCAAAAATTAACTAATAATTTAATTAGTTTATCAAAATAAATTAATGGCGATTTAAGCAAAAACAAAATACTATATTCTATTGTTTTGTTTATAGGAAGGCAGAACACCAGTACATTATATAGGAATGTGCAAAGATCATCGGGAAATGCAACGATTGTTAACATCAGCCGGCGCGGATCTATATGCAAATGATAATCATGGACATAACTATAAATATTATATGGATAATCCGGGCGAATTAGAATTACCAAGTACACATCGGTTAAGTGCTGCAAATGGTACAGAGCGACACCATAACTCCAAAGAACGTAAGTTGCATCATTTCTATTTCATTATATTATTCAATATACCCAGTGCTGGATGGATGTTGTGTAAGAAAGATTTAGATTTGCAAAATAAATCAAACTCAGTAGCGAATTATCCGTAAAAACATAAAAAGTAATGCTTTTTGTCATTTTGTTCTAGTGTTTATTTGTTTAAGCTTATTTATATAATTCTAGAAATGTTTCAACTAACTTAAAGTCCAAATATAGAAAATATTATGTAAAATTAATAAGGATGAGGCTATTTATACATACGGTATGTATACGCAATTGGCTATATATACATACTAAAAAAAAAAACCTAAACCAACCTACTTACCTAACCTACCCTAAATAGCCAATTGCGTAAAAATACTGTAGTAATGCTATGTCTTCAAAATTATCAAAAATAATTGAGAGTTATTTTTATTTACTTATAACCTAGATTTTTAAATTCATCATAAAATTTAATCTAGTAATACGATCATGATATCGGTCATTACCAATTGCCACGTTTTGATAACATTACGGTAATTACCGATTTTACATTACCGCTTTATCGAATTTATATCTCTATACGCATGTAGTTTTCATTTTCTACATTATAACTTGCAAATTTTATTTCAAATTAATAGTTACTACAAATCTAAATTCTTTTTGATGAAATATTTTTTGAAAACAAAAAATTAATAAAATAAATAAAATATTACATGTGACTGACAATGAATCAGTGAATCAGCAATAATCTTTGACCACTAGGTACGTCAAATACTTGTGTATTAAAACTTGAAACCACAGATTAGAATTTTAGCTTCTTTCATAATTTGATACTGAAGTTTCCAAAATACGTATTTTGCGTTATATTAACTAAATTTTGTAGTTTAAGAAATTTATTTTATTTATTGTGTGTTGTCAAAAATATATTTAAAAAAAAAAACGAACATGGTAAAAAATCTTTTAGAACTTATTATATTAAAAAAACAGCATTAGATTAGCAACTATTTCCTATGTATGGGAATTTTAATCTACAATGTACATACATACATAATTGCGTCATGTACCCAAAAGGGTATGGCACAAATTCTTTCCACTATCCCGAAATTAGTATTCTCCAGACAAGCAACTCTAGCTCCATCCACATTCAAGATATCTCTCATACATGTTCTTCTATTCCTAGTACTTGGAAACTTTCGTTCTCGCAAAACACTTTCAATCATACCACGCAAACATATACTTTCAAAATCATTCACATATGTTGGAAACATTTACGTTTCTAGCAAAAGTACCCAAAGTACCTAAAACCTTACAACCAGCATTAACTATTCTTTCAATCTCACAATCAAAGCGAACATCATTGGATAATAAACCACCCATATACACAAACTCATCTACCTACTCTAAATGTGCACCATCAACAGATACATTACATTCAGACGTCAAATCACCCTTCTCAAAAAAATAATACATTGCACTTATCAATATTCAACACAAAATTCATATCCTTACCTGCAACATTAATTCTATCAATCATCTTTCCACAATATAATTTGTAGTATTTTCAAAAACCTAATGTAAAACATATTTTTGATATCTTATAGTAAATTATTTTTACTAAAAAACTACTCTAAATTAATAAATTATTAATTAGTCTCATTGAAAACTTAAAATATATAAATACATGTCAGGGTTAAAAAACTATAGTAAATGACTTTATATCACCCTAACCTGCATAATTAATACGACACATTTAGATCTCTTTCTTGACGGTCATCTTCACATCATAACCCTGACCTCAAAGAATATTTAATAATTCTAATAAAAAATGCATAAATACACCCACACATAATTCACAAACAAAGAAATACACGTATAAAAAATCTTATCTGTCTACCAAATAATAACAGAATATATTTTTCTCTTGTGTAATAAATAAAATAATATATGTAACAAGTACTGTTATATACTGACATAATTTCCGTCATTTATCTTATTTTTTAAGTATACAGTGTCATCACAGTATTTAAATAAGAAAGTAGGACGAAAAAATTTCAATAAGTTTTCTTGAAAATTTTTCATGTCAACTTTACATTTATTTCCACATTTCAACGTTTTATGAATACTTAATAAAAGTATAACCAAAAATAAAACAATACTAAATTGTTTATAATGGATTTTTTTTTGTTATATTGCATAGAATTGTGACATAGTTTTTTTCCGTTGAAAATGATAAATAACTAGATTTTTGTCATATTTTTTATAGATAATAAAAAAAATAGATTATGTACAGTTAAAATGGACATATTTGATTATTATGTGAGATAAGTAAATATTTATTTAATCGCTCGTATACTACTGACATAATTGGATATAGTTCATGAAAATATACTTTTTTAAATATTTGTATATTCAATCTATATTTCAGTTAGTAATTAACTGATAATATAATACTAGAACTTATTCGATATTCCTGTACTCAGATTTTATATAATAATATATCACATGACAACAATAGATATTAAATATTTAATATTATTATTATTTATTTCTTTATTATAACATAGCTTTATACCTGTAACACGACCAAACTAAAAATGAATATTTATAAAATTAAGGGAGCGTGCGTTAAGGTAGTGACCATACAATTTCATATATTTAGACTTTAATTAAATAAGTAGTTTACAACATAAATTAAAACACAAATTACACTAATATACAACAATACACAAAAAGACTAAATTAAACTAAACAATGAATAAGCGAATTTAGTAAAATAAAACAAACTAGAGGCCTCTGGTACTCTAATGCTGCTATAAAAACTATAGAAACTTTTGTCTTTTTTTACATATGATATTTTTTATTTAATCAAAAAAAAAAATACTAGTATAAGCGTTATTTCATATTACTATTTTAAATTAAAAACGGATTTAACTAAAGCGAGAGCAAAGGTAGACTTAACTAAGACGAAGGCGAACACAGACTAAAGATGCAAAGCGGAAAAAATAAAAACTTTACTCAAATAAGCAAACCAAATTGTAGCTTTTACGAAAGTTACAGCAAAAAATTCCAAACACTTTTTTCAAAAAATCTCTTGAAGTAACAAGTTGTTGGCCGCGAATCCTGATAAATAAATCTGTCACTAGGTCAATTCTAGCAGATACAAAAATTTCTTAGTTTTAGAAATATGTTTAAATTACATGGCCCAATACTGCCCTGTTACATCCCTCTGGTGATTCTTTAGCAATTTAGAAAAAATAAAATTATAACATTTATAAATCAAACCTATTACATTGCAGTTTAATCGGTGACAATTAATTTTAATTGGTTCTCATTTATTTTTTGCAAAATAAAAAATAGTAATATGTTATCATCAAAAAAAGTAATTCATCGCTTCATACACACCCACAAAATATAACAAATTCAAATGTTAATTAACCTTAATTACTTCAAATATCAATAATTCGACAATAAATTAAAGCAATTTAGCAAGTTGAACGTCCTAGACAGAATAATGACTCAAACACATAAAAACTGGGAGAAAAAATCTATACATTATTAGCATTAGCGATAGCGCATATTTAATAATCAAATATGTCTGCATTGAATTCTAACACTTTGACACTTAATACAAGTTCAAAGCCCTGAATTTCATTTCCTTTACCAAAAATTATCCTTCTATCCGAAGAGAATATTCGAAAATGTGCTTATCTAAAAAGAATCATTGCACGCAAGAAATATTTTCGGTAGACATACAGGGTGTAACAACATAGATAATACTTCATTTCAAAAATTAGAAAAAAATACGTATGTTCCAGTTTTAGTCAAGAAAACTAAATCTGCAATTTATTTCAAATTCTATTTAAGGTTTTTTTTTTTCTACTACACAAATTTATGCAATATTCAACATTCTAAAATCTCCGTCCAACAATTGGCAATTTTGTTAAACAGTACAATTTTAATTGCACAAATACATAGTTCCCACTAAACATTTTGTGCCCAAGTGCACGTTACAATAATGCCTGATTTACTTCAAAAAGTTATGTTACTCAGCCAAATAATGAATAAAATTTATCCATCCCAAAATTCAAAGCACACTTCGCTAAGATACTAAAATATGTATAAAATTCCAAAATATGCTTATTTAAATAAAAATACTTAAGTAAAAAAAACATGATATTTTTATTTCTGTTTGCGCTGTTTTTTGAAATTGAACCATATTTGAAATGTACCGACTTTTAGAACATTTTGTAGAAACTGACATTAGAAAATTAACTCTAGTTCAAAATTTCACAAAAAATTTAATTTCGTAATATTAATCATTTAAGATTTTGATTTTTAAATTTTAAAACGAAATACTTAAACAAAATTTCTTAAATTCTGGGTTACCAATGTTATTGTCAATTAAAATTTAACTTCTAGTAATATCCTGTATATATGAATATATGTTAAATATTCTAGTCGTATACAAAATTGTTGGGATAGAAATACGAATGAAAAAAATATTACAAATCAATGAATCGATAGAAATAAGTAGAAAGTGTCTGGTCGGGGTTATTTGATAAATGTAAAAAATGTTACGTACACATGTATTAGGTACACAAATATCGATTTATTTTATCGAAAGTAAACTAAAATATAGAACAAAATTGAATCATTCATTCGTTTATTATTCGTCACCTGTTTCTCTTGCTAACTTACAACTTAGCTACAATTATCAATTAATTTTATTATCTACGGAATTACCATATAATGCATTCTGAAAAAAAATACTTAAAACTCGATAGTTTTTTTTAATCGCTTACAGTTTTGATTACTGGAATTTTCTTATTTATTCATCAATTAAAACAAAAATACAGAACTTTGTTCAATAATATGTTTATTTATTATATGATATAATACTTATCAAAGCATTTTTGATACATTTATTAAAATATTTAAGGTTTTATTTGGATAGTTTAAAGAAAAAAATAGCTTTTTTTGTATTTCGTCCAGATTGCAAATTTCAATTTATTTTTCATATATTTCCAAATTTGTGATAATTATATTTATATGCCCTTAATAATAATGATCTGTGGGCGCAACAACCCTTGAAGGGTTAAAGTCTACCTTTTTACGGTATTCACAGAATAAGAATTTTTTTATAAAATAAGGTGTGTGTCAAATCTTACGCCCAACAAGTCAGACAGAGCCGCAATATTGTAGCGTACCTGAATTGTCACCCGTCCAATTACGAACCGATTGTAACGACGCTTGTTCTAAGCGTTGTAGACACATGTCTAACAACACTGCCGAATATTTCATGTAAAATTAGGAATACTTAGTATAAAATAATTACTGATTAAATTAAAAAAGTATACCATTTTCTATAAGAAAAAAAATTATATAAACATACATTAAAAAAACTATTTATTGCAAATACTAATTATCAAAAATATACCAGGTAATATTTGAAATAATACTACTTGATTTAAAGGGGACAAGTAATTCAAAACATTCTATACACAACTAATCATATTCATTACATTAATACACAAATAAATTTTAAATAAATTTGACAAATAAATCATATTTTTCAATACTAAAAAATAATAATATTTTTAAAAACATTCTTATAATTAAATAAAATGATTGAATTGACATCTTATATTTTTGAAATTTCCGGAAACAAACATATTAATAGATTTCCATATTTGCTAGAATTTTGCGCTAGAATTTTCTTTTTGATTTTTGGTTTTTATTTTTTTTCTTAAAAATTATTAGGTGTAGGAAAATAAGCATGATATGAAAAAATGCGGAATAATGAGTACGATAATTGAGTAAAGAAATGATTATTTTAGAATGCATCGTTTAGTAGAAAAAAATTAAAAACTGAATTTTTGAAAATATCTCAAGGGGGGGTAACCCTTGCGATTTTTTTAAAATAAAACTTTTCAAAATTTGCTGAAAAAAATCTGAAAAAATTCAGTAAAATAGAGGAAAAATGATTAAAAATTCTAAAAAACACTTTAGAATTTTCAATAATTTTTCCTGCCAAACCAGAATGAGGTAGAGAAAAAAGTTACTTAGCTATTATGTAGCTCATTTTTCTCTCTATTTTACTAAATTTTTTCAGATTTTTTGAGCTAATTTTGAAAAAAATTGCAAGAGTACCCCTTTAAGAGATTTTCAAAAATTCAGTTTTTAATTTTTTTCTACTAAACGTTGCATTCTAAAATAATCGTTTCTTTACTCAATTATAGTACTCATTATTCCGCATTTTTCCATATCATACGTATTTTCCTACACTGATAAACAAAAGATAATTCTCATGGAAACGCCCAGGAATTAATTAGTTATGGGGTCCAATTTTCTAGCACTCGTTAATTGTTAACAGAGTAAGTTACAATAATTTTTATTTATTCTTCGGAATTATGTTATTTTTACACAAATAGAAAGCGAATTTAGGTTGAGTTCTGAAAAATATTTTACTATGAATTTTTTGTTTTGTTTTTTTTATTTTATAGAACTTTACCTATAGTAATATAGTAAAAAAAATCTTATAATGCTGGAATATTAACTGCATTAATAAATCGTGTAGGGGATGTAATATTATTAATTTCTATTACTTGAATATTAAATTATGGGAGATGAAATTATATTTTTTATTTAGATTATATAAAAAATGACTCATATATACAATTGATTGGCTTATTAGTGATAGTAGCTGCAATAACTAAAAGAGCTCAAATTCCATTTTCTTCTTGACTTCCTGCTGCTATAGCAGCTCCTACACCTGTTTCTGCCTTGGTTCATTCTTCTACTTTAGTAACTGCTGGGGTATATTTATTAATTCGTTTTAATGTTATTTTAAGAGGAAATTTAGGTTTATTTTTATTATTAATTTCAACTTTAACAATATTTATAGCAGGATTAGGAGCAAATTTTGAATTTGATTTAAAAAAGATTATTGCTTTATCAACTTTAAGTCAATTGGGATTAATAATAAGAATTTTATCCATAGGAAATTATAAATTAGCCTTTTTTCATTTATTAACTCATGCTTTATTTAAGGCTTTGTTGTTTATATGTGCTGGGGCTATTATTCATAATTTAAGGGATACTCAAGATATTCGTTTTATAGGTAATTTAATAGTTCATATACCATTAACTTGTATTATTATAAATGTATGTAATTTAGCTTTATGTGGGATACCTTTCTTAGCAGGATTTTATTCTAAGGATTTGATTTTAGAAGTTGTTTCTATAAGAATAGTAAATATTTTAATTTTTTTTTTATTTTTTTTATCTACAGGATTAACTGTATGTTATTCATTTCGTTTATGTTATTATTCAATTACTGGGGACTTTAATTTTTATTCTTTGCATTCATTAAATGATATAAGTTGAATTATGTTAAAAAGTATATTATTTATATTAATTTTTGTTATTTGTGGGGGAAGAGTGTTGATATGACTAATTTTTCCAACTCCTGTTATAATTTGTTTACTTTTAAAATTAAAAATATTGACATTATTTGTATGTTTTATTGGTGTTTGATTAGGGTATGAAATTTCTAAGTTTTCTATCGGTTGAGTTAATAATTCTATAAATTTTTATCAGTATAGATATTTTTTTGGATTTATGTGATTTATACCAAATATTTCTACTTTTTCAATAAATTATATTCCTTTAATATTAAGTTATTCTTTATATAAGAATTTTGATCAAGGATGAAATGAATATTTTGGAGGGCAAGGGTTTTATAAATTAATAAAAAATAATTCTGTTTTTATTCAATTTTTACAAAATAATAATATAAAAATTTATTTAATTTTATTTGTTTTATGATTAATTGTAGTATTTATATTAATATTTATTTAAGAACTTAAATAGCTTATGATTAGAGTATAATATTGAAGATATTAGGGAAATTAATTTAATTTTTAAGTATTTATAAAAATTGAAAATTTTATTTTTACATTGAAAATGTAATGTTTTATTTTAAACTATATAAATAGAAATATAAGCGGAATTTAACCGCTAAAGAAAAAAGTTAGCAGCTTTCTCTTGTTCAGCATATTTCTTTAATTAGAATAATTATTCAATGATATCATTAACAGTGATAAGCCTCTATTTTGGCTTTAATTAATTAAATAAGGGTGAATTTCACCAAATTTTTAGGTCGAAACTAAATGTAATAATTTACTTCTTATTTAAGATAAATTGATTAATCAATACCTTTTGAATGCAAATCAAATATTATATTTAACTATTATCCTAACTGACGTCAATTAATTTACTATTGCATTTTATAAGTTTAATTTCAGAGTTCTTAAAGTTATTGCGTAAAACAGCACTAAATTTTTCATATACTGGTTGTTCGAAATATAAATAATATTTTACTTTAGGCACAATAAAATCTTTAATAAATTTTATTATGTCATTTTCAAAATTAATTTCAGAAATTTGAAGTTTAATTCGTATTTTGTCATTGTGATATTTTTTAATTTTAGGTGGTGATGGAGAGTGTTTAACTTCCGAAATAATAACTTGATTTTTACCTATGTTTACGGGTGATTCGGTAATAGGTATGCCGATAATGGGGTGTTCTGGACTTGAGTGTATTGTGTCATCTGTGTCTGAGTTATCGGGTTCTGCAATCATTGATTGTGAATCGCGATTTTGGTCAAGTGTTTCATTAAAGTTTTCTATGTAATCGAAAAGATTTTGTGTACCGGGATCTACTGAATTTACATTTAATTCTATACGCGATAACGCGTCTGCATTTTTATTTAAAGTTCCCTTTTTATAAATTATTTCGTAATCGAATTCTTCTAATCGTAAACGCCATCTAATTAATTTTGAATTGGGTTCTTTAAGTGAAAATAACCATTGCAGCAGCGGCTTATGGTCGGTAACAATTTTAAATTTTCTACCGAATAAATATGGACGAAAATATTTAGTGGCCCACACTATAGCTAATAGTTCTTTTTCTATAGTTGAGTAATTTTGTTCCGAATCATTAAGAGTGCGACTGGCATACGCGATTGGTAAATCGGATCCGATTGGGCCTTGAGACAATACGGCTCCGAGGGCAAAGTTACTTGCATCGGTTGTAAGATTAAAAGATTTTGAAAAATCGGGATATTGTAGAATGGGTTCGTTTATTAAAAGATTTTTACATGTATTGAAACAATTAACATATTCCGGATTTTTAATATTAATTACTGAATTTTTCTTTAAACATTTCGTTAGCGGTTTTGTAATGTCAGCAAAATTTTTTATGAATTTACGATAATAACCGAGTAAACCTAAAAATGCTTTTATCTGTTTTGTAGTTTTTGGAATCGGATAATTTTTGATTGCTTTAATTTTGTCTGGATTGGGCTTAACTCCTTCAGGGGTTACAACATGGCCTAAATAAGAAACTTCTCGTCTAAAAAAATTCGGATTTGTCAATTTGTATTTTTAAATTAGCTTTTCGCAATCTTTCGAATACGGTCCTGATACTTTCTATGTGTTCTTGTAAGCTGGTACTAAATATAATGACGTCATCGAGATAAACTAAACATATGTCATTTATCAAATTTCTTAGAACATTGTCCATGACTCTTTGAAATGTAGCCGGTGCTGATTTTAAACCGAATGGCATGCAACAGAATTCGTAATGACCGTTTTCTGTACTGAACGCGGTTTTTGGAATATCGTTTTCTTCCATTTCTATTTGGTGAAAACCGGACGCGAGATCTAGGGTTGTGAAATATTGACATCTACCTAATTTATCTAACAATGTATTGATATTGGGTATTGGATATTTATCGTCGATAGTTTTTTCGTTAAGTTTTCTAAAATCGATTACAATACGCCATTTCTTTTTACCTGATGGGTCTAATTTCTTTGGTACGATCCAAATTGGCGATGACCAAGCCGAAAATGAGGGTCTAATAATATTTTGTTTTAACATTTTTTGAATTTGATTTTTTACTTCATATCTGTTTATTTCTGGGAATCTGTACGACTTAGTGTAAACAGGCAACTCGTCTTTAGTACGTATGCGGTGTGTTTAATTTCATTTGTAAAAGATAAGGTTTTATCATCTGTGTGGAAAAGGTCACTGTACTGTTTAATTAAATTTTTTATTGCTAATTTTTCTTCAGTTTTCATGTGTTCTGTCCTAATTTGTGAAATGTCAAATTTATTATGAAATTTTTGGTTTTCAAAATTTATATTGTTTATTTGAAAATTATTTAATGATTGTACTTGTAATAAATTTGAAGTGTTTACTATGCATTCTTTATCGTTTGTGTTTATAACAGGATAATACGTTATATAATTTTTTATTTTTGCAATACCTTCTGGAATTCTAACATTTTTAATATTTATTTCTGAAATAAATACTTCGCCGTTTTCTATGTTGTTAATATGAAATTATGTTATTTTTTCTGTTTTTGGAGGGATTGCAGTGTAACGCATGTGTGTAATAGGTTTGTAAAAAATGAATTTTTATTTCAGTTTTTGGTGTTATGATTTTGTCACGAGTGATATCAATAATAGCTTCTAATATTTTTAAATTATCGAGTCCGAGTAAAATATCAAAATGACTATGAAAATCAAATATATAATATTTTAAAATAGTATTAGAATTTTTGAATAAGTTTGAACTTGGCAATAAAATACTAAAATTTTCTACTGATGTGCCGTGAGCTGTAGTGATTTGAAATGTGTCGTTTTGAATTTTATTTTTAAAGAATTTATTTGCAATTTCTGGTTTTATAAAAGAACGCGTGCTACCGGTGTCGATTAGCACTTTTAAATTGTATTCTGGGTAAATAATAAATGGTAACTCGCTTTGATTATGCGATAAAGTTATTGATTCAAAGTTTAATTTGTTTCCGAGGCTTTTATCTCTAAAAAATTATTCGGATAATTTTGATCGTCTGGTTCCGGAAATAATAACATTACTATCGTCATAAATTTGCTCGTCACAATTTTGATAATCGATATATTGATCGCTAGAATTTTGTTCGTCAAAATTTTGATAATTATAATATTGCTCGCTATTATTTTGTTCATAATTTAAGTCGTTTATTTCTGTGTTAAAAAGTTCTTCTGCTACGTATTTTGGTGTTTGTCTGTATTGTGCGTGCATATTTTGATAAGGACGCGGAGCAACAAAGCCGGAAGGGGGCCAGGTTTAGGTGTAAATGTTTGTCGTGTACTCACACTCATAGGCGTGGGTGTAGGTAATTTTTTGTAGGGATTCGGTTGGAACACGTTTTGTTTTTGTGTTTGTGTTGAATTTTTATTTGTGTAATGATTATTATGTAATAGTGGAGATCTGTAATTGGATTGTTGTGGTGTAGGTCTATAATTTAATTGTTGTGGTGTAGGTCTGTAGATTAATTGTGGTTGTGTATTTTTATATAAATGTGTTTTGTTTGTGTGTGTGTGTGTGTGAATGCTTGATTTTGTTTGGCTCTAATATTTTGTTGTGAACTTAATTGACTTTCTAGTTGAAAATCATTAGTTAACATATTAAGCGCGGTGTTCATATCTGGAGGATTTTTAGTCCTCATTAGTGTACCTAAGAGCTCTTTGAGTCCTCTTAAAAGAATTCTAACAGCGTATGATTGAAAATAGGCTATTAAAATTTTACTATCTTCTGCTTTAATTTGTGTTGATATATACGAAATTTGTAAATTTAAAATTTCTTGAACTCTATTAAAAAATTCGAAAGCAGTTTCGTTAATTTGTTTGAGTTCGGTTAGTTCAATATTTAAAGTGAAACAATCACGTTTATCAGCGTATGCATCTAATAATGCTTTCTTTAAATCAGAAAAATTTGAGATTGTACAACTCGCGATATTGATAGCAGCATCGCCCTTAATTTTAGCTAAGATACTGGACATCAGATATTTATTCTGAAATGCAGTTACGTCGCTAGCATTATAAAAAACTTCAGTCATATTTGAAAAATTTAAATTATTAGTTTCGTTAAATAAATTTTCTAAACTTTGCACTATATTACTTGTGTTTTCTAGGCTTTGCAATGAGTTACAAGATTGGTCTGAATCTGAATCTGTATCTGAATCGTCGTAATCGATTCTTATTGATTGTCTGATATCTCTAAATGACATTTAAATTGTACTTACAGAATAACAATCAGTTTGTCCATTTGTCTCTCCTCTCTTATGCACAGATTGGATTGATGTTGAACAATAAAAGTATAAATAAAAATTCCTTAAAATAGCTACAGATCTATTCTTTCAGCCCCAACAAACCGCGTTTAAATACCATCTATAATTTTGCAGAAAAAAATTTATAATTTTGTCGGATTTACTTCACATTCACCCGATTTTGCAGGTTTTCGGAAAAAGTGTTATAACTGTCAGTTTTTAACAAAAATTAAAATAAAAATTGCTCAAAAAAGATCAATATCGTTAATTGTTTCAGAGAAAAAAATTCATAAAAATTTCGGATTTTTCTTATTAATAAATACAATTACGGAAAAATCTCATATATTTTTTGAACTCTATGTTTTAACAGCTTTTATTTTGCTCTAAAACGAAGCTAAAATCAATAATCTAATAATCGTAATTGATTTTTACCATTAGTATATTAATTTTATATTTCTTTTTGGTTATCCAATTTTATACTTTTAATATGTTTCTTCCAATGATCAATAAAAGATTTCTCCATTAAAACAAATAACTTTATAAACTGCATTTTGTTATAGAATATTTTGTTTTTATATAATTCTTACATAAATTCTACTTAAGTTCTATATTAAATAGTGTAGTTAATTAGACTATTTTGTTAGTCAATTAAGTATGATCTATTTGTTTGTCGGGTTAATATGCACAAATTTTGTTAATACAAAGAACTAAATTAAACATTTGTTACAATTTTAAAATAAAGGCAAAATCCAATACATTTTTTCTTTATTTAAATTATAACTAATGATTTACTTAGTTCTCATGGAATGAGTGTTTGGCATTGCAGTTTCGGATAATCATACGATTTTATATCGACTGTAATACATAATATTTATACAATAATTAATAACTTATTTATTTTATATATTCGACAAATATCTTTCTTGTTAGTTTGATTGCGAAGCATGATTTGGTTTCGTATTAATGTTGATGTGATAAAAAACATCGTTCTCTTTGGCTATATTTAACTTATGATATATGCAGCAGCTATTCTGCTTATTGCATTTAAATTTCTAGATTTTTTTTAGCTTAGATTGACACTTTAACTTAAAGAAATAAATATATAAAACTATATAAAGGATTCTAGTTTCTATACTAGCTATGTATTTAATATCTTATCTTTCTAAATATCTAAATATGGTAGCAGTTTTATTATAAATGTATCTCTTTTCAGGCTGTGACGAGATCCGAATTTTGAACTGAATTGAATTTGTATCGGACGCTGAGAGTCCAATATGATAATGGTGTCCTGGTGGACTGTTTGGAATGTTGGTGATTATATTAACACGTTGTATGCGGGAAGCGTATTTATAACGTATTTGTTGACTATTGCTTGAACGCGGGTCACGTATTAACCACGTATTTTATACAGATAGACTAGCGGTAAAATGTATGTAACTTATAAATACGTTTATTTTTATACTTTTTTATTACTCTAAAGGGATGCTAACATGTAGATATACAAATTCCAAAGGAGAAAATTTGGGTTTCTAACACATACAATGGTGAATTATCAGTACCGGCAAAAAAAATTGCTCAAAAGCAATGTCGGGTTTGCGCAGCACGCAAAAAACGAAGCGAAACAAGTTACATGTGTAAACAATGTGAGATTCTCCTTCTCAGGAAAAAATGTTTTAACAATTACCACACAAGTAAACAGTACTTAAACTTCATTCTTTCTTTTTTACATTTTTTTTTACGTATTGTAGTTTTTTTCAAAATATTTTCAATAAATTTCAATTTTTACATATTTTATTAGTTTTATTTGAATTTCCAGTAAGTTTCCAGTATTTGTCTGTTTAAAATTTAAGAAAAATAATTCAGTATACTTTTTAGAGTAAATCACAAAAAGTTTCATTGAAAAAATATATGTAATACTAAAGTTATCGTAATTTTACTGAACGTTGCCATTTTCGCAAAAAAATTAGCAAAAATGACCCGCGCCACCCGTTAGCGCGCGATAAAAACTACCCGCATACAATGTGTTAATAGGGACGACTTTTAGCTGCGCTTGGAAACTTTGGATTGATTCGATTCGGAAGGATAATTCTTCAGCCAAGAAGTTAATACTAATAATGATGAATGCTTCTGGGATCGAGATCCGAATTTTGAACCGAGAATCGAATTTATATCGAAGCTACGATGTCCAATGGGTTTTTGTGGAGCGGAGCGGAGCGGTTCGGTTTGAACTGATTCGATTTGGAAGATAATTCTCATGGAAACGCCCAGGAATTAATTAGTTATAGGGTCCAATTTTCTAGCAATCGTTAATTGTTAACAGAGTAAGTCACAATAATTCTTATTTATTCTTCGGAACTATGTTATTTTTACACAAATAGAAAGCGAATTTAGGTTGAGTTCTGAAAAATATTTTACTATGAATTTTTTGTTTTGTTTTTTTTATTTTATAGAACTTTACCTATAATAATATAGTAAAAAAAATCTTTCAGAACTCAAATTACATTAAAATGAAACAGCTTTAGGTTCTAGTTCTGTATTAATATTTATTAATAATCGACCATACACTCAACGTAAATAAACAAGTTACTAGGCAACAAACTAAGTTACTAGATTATAAAATTTATACGATTTTTAATTAATGGCATTGAGTTAAATTAAATTTGGCTTCCATTAATTAAAAAAAAATCTATATAATTTCATAATCTAGTTACTTATTTGTTACGTTTAGTAACTTGTTTCTATGTTCTGTTTATTTATTGATGAAGACATACCGTTCGTTTAGAATTACAATGTCGTATGTACATTGTTTACTATTACGAGATTTTCAAGTTTAAAAATTGTCTGGGCATTATTTTTTAATTGATCCACTTAATGAAATTGAGATTTTGCTACAGTACTTACCGAAAACCATTAACTAGGTTTATCCAAGAATCCACCCATTTGCTGGTCTTATCCGATAAAAATAACTAAATCAAAAAACACATACGACTTTGTTACTGTGATATTTGTTATTTACTTTATTTGTGGCGGATACGACTTTGTAATTCAGAACTTAATAAAAACAAAAATGTAAAGTATACAATAAGAATATGTTTAAATATTATTTAATAGGGTCCGAAAGTAATCTTGATCCTTTTTTGGCATCCATTTCATCATAGATTTAATAGCAGCGATTTTTTCCTTAGAAAGTTGTGTTGTTTTGGATGAAACCCTAAGCTTTCTCATCTCTGCAGTAAATGGTTGACGTGTAGCTTTGTAATTTCTTACGGACGCTATTGTCCACTCAAGTTCTGGATTATGTGACAGTTTATATTGTATATCGAAGATATTGGTTGTGAATTTTAATGCGCTAATTTTAGCAAATGCTATTATTTTGTAATTATAATAAGCACAACACGATTTTAGATCAAAAAAGTCGCTAGCATTCATTTCCAAAACTGTATACGGTCGTTTAGTTGCAACTTTGCGTAGTAGAGATAGAAGTGATACTGGAGAATAATATTCAGCCTTAGCTAAAACTTTTTCAATGCAACTATGTACATTATCTATTTCTTGTATAGCTGAATGGCCTGGAGTTGAAAATTTTATCGTTATTGAACAAATTTCTAGGTTTTCATACAAGAAGTAACTAATAGCGTATGACATTAGCGAGTTTTTGTTCTGGGGTACACAGCTGTCACTCCATAGAATTAAATTTAACAAATTTGGATTGTCAGCGTATACAGCTTTCAAAATTTTTAGTAAAGCACTCGCAATGTCATTACCCCTTCGACCCATTTGATTTTTAATTCCATACTGCGCAATAAACTTGCTTTGTTGTAGACAAATGAGCAGTAAGATTATAAACATTAAATTTCGATTTATAATAAAAATTACTAATTTCAGCTCTAGGACAACTTAAAACATTTTCTAAATCAAAACAAATGACAGCTTTGTTTTTGTCTCTTCTGTCTCGGTTTCGTTCGTCCCGAGTAATTATTTTTTCATATATATGTCTTTGATGCTGTTCTTGCCGTAGGTGGTCTGTTGTATTATTTTTTTTTTAAGTTTCAATTTCTTCACATAAATCACATCGATCTTTTCGACGTGAATAAAATGACAAATTAAACTGATTGCAAAATATGTTCCTATAAAATGATTCTTTCACAGGATCTTGATTACGTTTTTCACAGAAGTCAGCATATAGTCTATACATTTTTTTAATGTTCAGAGAAGGATCTAAAAATTTTTTTGTAGTTGTAGATCGGCAATAATGTGACTCGATTGGTTGAAATGACTTAATGTGGGTTTTCACGCATTTTACTTGATCTTCGGAAATACATAGGTACCTATGTATTAAATAATTAATCTACGGTTTAAATTATTGACCTATAGAATTAATTATTGATCTATAGAAATATTTATCGAACTATGGAAATAATCAAATACCTACTGATATAATTATCGATCTATAAAATTTGATCTATAAAATTAAGAAAGTGGCTATTTATACATACAGTATTTTTACGTAATTGGCTATTTAGGGTAGGTTAGGTTAGTAGATTAGGTTTAGGTTTTTTTTTTTACTATATATCATTCTTTAATTATTAATAAGTAAATGATTGATTTTTCTATAGGTAAAAATATTAAATTTAATAGGTAATATTTAAATTATTAATAGATCATAAAATTAGCATCCCTTAAAAATTAAATTAAATTAATTCTATTAAATTGCTAAATTGTAGTAGTTAAAACTGTATGTTTATTTGTAAAAAAAATAAATAAATAATCATTTATTGAAATAAAATAACTGTTTGTTTGTGTATGTGTTTTTTTTACAAGGTTACTAGGTTTTTTTGAAAGGTTATGACTGTTATTTTACAAGGTTATGACTATTTTTTTACAAGATTATGAAGTTTTTCACAAGATTACTAGATTTATCACGAGGTTAAAAAGAGAAGTCTTATATAAAACAATTAAAACCTTGTGAAAAACAGTCATAATTTTATAAAAAATATTAAAACTTTGTAAAAACAGTCATAATTTTATTAAAAAAAAAGTAGAAACCTTGAAAAAAAAACATTAAAACAGTCATAATCTTATTAAAAATATCAAAACCTTGTAAAAACAGTCATAATTTTATTAAAAAAACGTAGAAATTTTGTGAAAAAACATGAAAACAGTCATAATCTTGTAAAAAATATCAAAATCTTGTAAAAAAACTGACATAACTTTCCAGAAATCCTATTAATCTTCTAAAAAATTAGTCATAATCTTCCAAAAAAATCCAGTAACCTTCCAAAAAACCTAATAAACTTCCAAAAAACCTAATAACCATGTAAAAAAAAAACAGTCAAAACCTTCTAAAAATCCTAGTAACCTTGTAAAAAAAAACAGTTATAACCTTCCAAAAAATCTAATAACCTTCGAAAAAAACGTAGTAAATTTTCTATATCTTGAAGAATATTTAAAATAATTGTAAATAAAGTTGATAGTTGATTGTAAATATCTTGAATAAAACTATTTTGATTACGGGCTTCACTGATAACAATATGTAACAGTTGTTCAATTTTTAACTTTAATTGTAATTCGTTTTGTCTGATTGTTTCAATTGTTTTATTGAACTTTTCGATTATTTGGTTGCTAACTGAATATTGATACTTTAATTGATTATTTAATTTATTTTGATTATTTTCTAAATGATTTAAAATTTTTGTAAATCTTTTATCGTCTTCGGCATCTAAATTGCCAGTAATTGATTTAATTATCGATCCTAATCCGTTAATTATTCCTCTCTTATATCTAAACTTATCAGTATAAATGTTAAAGTTTCTAAACTTATTATCAATATTATTCTTAATATAATTAATTATTTTATTATTGTTTTCGAAGTTTAAATTATCGACTGTGTAGTTTCTGATAGTTTGTTTTATAGTGTCGTGTTGTGTTCTTAGGCTGTTATATTGCTTTATGATTGGTTGCAAATCATAAGTGTGTAAAAATGTGTGTTGTGATTTTTGTAATTTAGCCTGTCCTAAATTTAAAGGTAAAACTCCAAGATTGTTCGTAATGTCTTTAATTTCTAATCCTGCGTTGAACGCGATGTAGACGGACCTGCAATATCGAAAATATTTTGAGTGGTTTTTCTAGGTCGTTTTATATTTGATAAATAAAATGAATTTTTGACTGCTTTTTGTCATTATCAGTATTAATTTCTGCTGTTTTTAAATTTTTGTTTACAGATTTAATTTTTTCCTTTTTAAATTTAGCCTGCCGCGTTTTATTAACCTTTTGTTTATTGTGTACGTAAACAGTTTCGGGTATGTCGGGTAAATTTTCTCGATTTTCGTTCAATTTGTTAATTAATTTAGTTTTATTGTTTTGTAAATTACTGTTAATATTTTGGTAAGCTAACTTAACTTTCTCTTTATGATTTTGAACATAGTCTTGAGTAATTTGTTTTTCAAGTTCTACGTCGAGGGGTGAATCTGTTTCAAAATGACCATTAATTACATTAATTGGTTTTAATCCGGTTGACGTGTGTGTAGTGTTATTATATGCTAGTAATGCATAATGTACTTTATTTTCTATACTATCGTTCTTAAAATTTTCTTGAAGATTAAAAAGACGGATGTGCTCGATTAGGGTGGAATGAAATCGTTCTATAAGTCCATTCGAATTGGGGTTTTGTGAATAATAATAATAATAATAATAATAAATCTTTATTGCCCAACAGAGTGATCCATTAATAGGACAATACATAAAAATACATTTATTAACATATATGGTAGAATAAAAAAATACAAAATAAAATATAAACTATTTAATTTAAACTAAGAAAAAAAAAAACCAAAAAAGAAAAACCATAATAATATTAATCAATAAAACAAATAACACAAAAATTTTAGTCGAGAAAAAAAAAAAAAAACTAATTTAAGCTGTAATATTGTTTAAAACAGCATTTAATGAGTTAAAAAATAAATCAATATTATTATTGTTTATGCTGTTGTAATTGTTACACATAATAAATATTGGTGTTCTTTGCGACATATTCGTTCGGCCAGTATTTGTGTAAAAAGCTTGTGGGAATCTGGTGGTTGAACGTGGTACACAGAAGTTTATCTTACCAAGTAAGTTAGCACAATCAAGTTCATTATTTAACAGTTTGTAAAGTATAGCTATTGAGATATTGATTCGACGAGAAGCTAGCGAATCATAAGTATGCGTATCCAACAAATAATTGTAATCTACTCTTTGAGGAGGATAATTACCATCTATTTTATAAGTTAAAAATTTTAAAAATTTTCGCTGTACCTTTTCGATATCATTTATTTGCTTTGCGTATATAGGATACCAAACTATAGCGCAATATTCCAATTTTGACCTTACAAAACTGTTAAACAATGTAGTGAAAACTGATCTACAATTAAACTGCTTAGTGTTTCTAACAATATATCCAAGCATTCTGTATGCTGAATTTACAATTTGTGTGACATGTTGATCGAATGAAAAATGTGTATCGAAGATAACACCCAAATCTTTCATAACTGTTTCTCTGCCTAGCGCAGAGTTATTGATTGTATAATTGCACGTAAGTGGTTGCATTTTACGAGTGTATGTCACAACTTTACATTTATTTATGTTGACAGATAAATTATTTGCAGTGCACCAGTTTATAATTTTATTAATGTTTGTTTGCAATTTTACACAATCATCGATGGTATCAATCAACGTATATATTTTTAGATCGTCAGCAAACAGAAGAACATTTATGTCTAGGCTGAAACATAAATCGTTAATAAAAATAGAAAATAGTAAAGGTGCTAAATTAGCTCCTTGTGGTACTCCTGATGTACAGATGTATGCTGACGACTCAAAACCTCGAAAACTCACAAACTGCGTTCTATCAAGTAAATAGGATTTTAATAGACGTACAAAAGATGATGATAGACCAATATTTCCAAGTTTGTTTAGCAAAATGTGCAAGTCAACCTGATCGAACGCTTTTTGTAAGTCCATATAGATGGTATCAACTTGACAATTGTTATCCAAGGCTTCAGCAACATACTGTGAAAATGTACATAAATTAGTAGTTGTTGAACGTTTTTCTGTAAAACCATGTTGAAATTCAGATAAGTTTTGTTTAGTGGCGTTGAATATGATATTGCACAGTATTATTTCGAAAACCTTAGACAAATTGTTTAAAATAGAAATCGCTCTATAATTACATATATTTTGAACATCACCAGATTTGAATACTGGACTGACACGAGCTATTTTCCACATATCTGGAAATTTTTGATGTTTAATAATTAAATTAAAAACAAATCTTACAGGTTTACATAAATAATAAATACAGTCTTTTATGACAAAAGCTGGTATTTGATCTATACCCGCTGTAAGTTTATTATTTAGTTTTTTAGTAGCATTGAGTATGTCAGTGTCAGTAATTTCTAAGATGTTAATTGTATTATTATAGTTATACTGATTATCAAAATTGTTGTATTGATTATTAGTAGGTGTTTTATAAACACTTTTAAAATATTCTGCAAAACTATTTATTATATTTTGTGGATTACTTAATTGAACATCATTATATTTCATTGTGTCTGGGACACGAGAACCACCTTTTTTTGATTGAATAAATGACCAGAATAATTTCGAATTATCATTTATTTTTGTCTCAATATCAATTAAATAGTTTTTATAGGCGATTTTTATTTTATTTTTAGTGTTAGACCGTAAAGTTTGATATTTTTGTAAGTATGTATTATTTTTAGTTTTTCTAAATTTATCCCGAGCTAGTTCTTTTTTTCGCAAGTCAGATTTTATTTCGCTTGTGAACCATGGTGGAAAATTTCTATGCTTTGCTTGATTTTTAAATATTGGGACATGCAAATCAAAACAATGATAAATAATTTTGTAAAATTTGTCACAGGCTGCTTCAACACTAGTTTCAACATATAATGAGTCCCAATTTAATAAAGAAATAGCATTATATAATGCAGGATAATTTGCTTGTTTAAAATTATATTTTCTATATAAAACTTGCGATGGAAAAGAATTTTGCACGGGAGAACTACATTGGAAGGTGATATCAAGTGGCGGATGATGTGAATCAATTTTGGAAATATGTATTGCTGGTGCAATAATAGTACAACTAATATTAGCAAATACTAAGTCGAGTATTCTATTATTTGCATTTAAAGTGTAATTAAATTGTTTTAAATTTAAGAATTCGCTAAAATTAGATAAAATAATAGATTTGCTATCATTAAAATTAGGATCCATATATGAATTAATGTTAAAATCTCCTAAAATAACCACATCATTCTCATATAACTCACTTAATTTACATATTTCTTCCATTGTAGTTTCTATTATAGCAGTGCTAGTTGATGGTGGTATATATATCACTAATAAATAAAAGTTTTTATTGGTTAAACGTAATTTTACACCCACTACGTCTACAACGTGATTGGACGCTGTATTGATATTAAACAAGTCTAATTTTGTAGAAGGTATATGATTTGCCACCGCAATTAACACTCCACCTCCCGTAGATAAACCAGTTGCTTCAATGTTACGATCGCACCGGTAAACACTATAATTGTCAATAAACAATTCCGAACTTGAAACATCATTTTTTAACCATGTTTCTGAGAAACAGATAACATCATAGTCTACGTCAGCTGTTGCACAAAAAATATCATCTAATTTCGAGTTTACTCCCCTAACATTCTGATAGTAACAACTAAATTTTTTTAAATGATCACTGTTTTATTTTTATGTTTGTTTCCCCTTGCAGAATCCTACTATCTAATTTTTGTTTAAGCTGTTTAAAATATTTGATTTGTTGTGGAGTTTTGTCCGACGTAAATCTTATATTTTTGTAATTGTCACAATTTGATAATTTTTTCAAATTCTTGAAAATTATGTTCACATGATCCACAGAGTCAAACTGAAGTTTTTTCCGTTTTGTAGCTGACCTAATCGAAAAAATTTGAAATTTATCTCAGATAGTTGGGGATCAAGAATATTTAACAGATTTGTAATCTTTTGACTTTCAATATGTTTTATGTCTTTGGTTGTAGCTTCTTCTGGTACACCAAAAATAATAATATTATATTTTCTTTTCTCTCTATCCGACATTTCTTGAACAATATTTTCAATTGACACTGTATCAAAATCGGGCTGTTTATTATTAGTTGATATATCTTGCATATTAGACTCAAGTATATCGTATTTAGTTTCTAATGTTTGTATCTTTGATTTCAAATCATTATTTTCTTTTGTCAACATAGCTAGAGTAGTATTAACAGTAACTAAGCTTTCTAATATCAAATCTAGTTTTCCATTCATTTCTGACAGATTGGTGTGGTTTGTAGATGAAAAGCAGGCTGGACATTTCCATTCGTTGATGCTTTTGTCAACTCGCATTGAAACAAATTTGTCCATGCTGACATCAACACAGTACAGGTGATATATTCCCTTGCATGAGCCAGTACAAAACAGTCGGTCACCGCTTCTATCAACTGCCTTAGTACACTTTGTACACTTTGACATCGTCGAATAATTAATTGTACTACTACACTCACTTAAGTATACTTTGTTTTAACAGGTAAATTTAGTAAAATATGACTTTTATTTTGGCACACAGAGATATTGTGTGTTTAATATTACAAAAAACTGCACTAATTTACTTTTTCACAACACCACTGCCTCAAAAACAAATTCAGACACTAAAAAATTAACGTACTGTCAAATTTCTGGAAAATTATAGTAAAAATAACTTAATTTAAACAACAATTTTGAAGAGACTTAAAAAAAACTGACTTCGCTACCATACAGTCAAACTACATTATATGAACTGGTGAAATGTATGTTAACTTTATGTAGACTTAATAATTCTTTTACTATACTATTTTTAAATTCTAACCCGTTGTCGGATGTTGCAAATTTTGTGCATATTTTGAAAACGCATCTATAATTGTTAAAAATTTACAACTTTCAAGAGTAAGTGTATCTACGTGTATAGTGTTAAAGGGTTTGTCGGGGGTTGGTGTAATATTAAATTGTGGCTTTAGTGGTTTACGCTCATATTTTGATTTTAAACAAATATCGCATTGATTTATATAGTCGGTAATAGTTTTAACTTGATTAGGCCAATAATAAATTCGTTTTATTTGATTATGTGTTTCGGCAATGCCACGGTGGTTTGTTTTGCCTTCGTGATACATTTTAATTGTTTCTATAATGTCATCGTATCTTTCTACGTCAATTAATTTACTATTGCATTTTATAAAATAAATTAAAATTAATATAATTTGAAAACTATTACAGAAGAGGTATGCTTCGTTCAACTTGGATCAAACTCTAGTCTCTGTGCATGACACAAACGCTGTATTAACTGTCGACCAAATGCTATAACACGGCCTATCAACGGGAAGGAATTAAAACTACAATTACGTGATCCAAAATTAAATTCCTTTTGGGAGAAGATTCAATCTGGAAACGATCATGTTTTGGAAGGATATTTGTGGATGTTTTAACCAAATATGAGGATCAACTTTGTTCCGAAGCTTCTCGAAGCGGTTAAACCAGACGAAGGTAGCAGCCGATTGGTTATTAATTACCGCGGATGTTGGTATCTTTCGGAACGTTGCTGATTTTTGATGCAACATGGATAGACGTAAATTCCGGGGTGTTATACGACAAAATCTATTTGGAAATAAATATCGCAGTAAGTTTTATATATACAATATAATTACACACACACACACACACACACACTCACACACACATATATATATATATATATCTATATATCTATATATCTATATATCTATATATATACAGGGTGTTTGCAATCAAGGTATTTTATTTTTAAGGGGTGATACTACAGGTCAAAACAAGGCGATTAACGCCAAAACACCTTAGTAAAAGTTTTCTAATAAACGAGATATTCATTATTTTTTTTAAGTAAAATGGTAGCATATGGTATAATTTTTATTATCCAGCTGACAAAAAAAATTATTCTTCATAATAGTTTTGGATTTGCTTGAAACGAATAAAAATGTAAAAATATTCCAGGTTTTAAATACAGGGTGACTCGGATTTGCTGATTTGTGTTTCAACTTTTAGGTAAAATACCCTTATTTAAAAAATTTGAATAATTTTATTTGAATATTATGTTTAGAATTACAATTTAAGTTTACATACAAAAATTTGTGCCGATCGTCGATTGTTAACAGTATCTAAGATCTCGTTTATTTGAAAACTTTTGCTAAGGTGTTTTAACAACCGACGATCGGCACAAATTTTTGTATGTAAACTTAAATTGTAATTCTAAACATAATATTCAAATAAAATTATTCAAATTTTTTAATAAGGGTATTTTACCTAAAAGTTGAAACACAAATCAGCAAATCCGAGTCAGCCTGTATTTAAAACCTGGAATATTTTTACATTTTTATTCGTTTCAAGCAAATCCAAAACTATTATGAAGAATAATTTTTTTTGTGAGCTGGATAATAAAAATTATACCATATGCTACCATTTTACTTAAAAAAAATAATGAATATCTCGTTTATTAGAAAACTTTTACTAAGGTGTTTTGGCGTTAATCGCCTTGTTTTGACCTGTAGTATCACCCCTTAAAAATAAAATACCTTGATTGCAAACACCCTGTATATATATAATGAAAAATCTAAATTTTTGTATATGGATAACTCTTTCATTGTTTAAGTTAAAGGATTAGTTTGATAAATTATTGAAATATATTCGATTTATTGATTTTCAGAGTTTTACCCAATCAAGACTTGGATGGGTGTCGAAAAAATAAACAAGATCTGTTTTTCTCCCTCCCAATCCAAAAGGCCCTAAACTTTGCAACAACCCCGAAGAATGATCGAAGATGGAAGAAAAAGAAGAGAAGAAAATTTCGACAGCATTCGAATGCTAGAAAAAAGCGATTTATTATATTGTATAATTTTTATGTAAAATTGTTTACTGCGCAATTTAAATATATATATATATATATATATATATATATATATATATATATATATATATATATATAAATATATTAGTATGAGTTTTTGATGCTTGTCAGCAAGAGTATTAAATTGAAATAGATCGATACTAATTTGAAAATTAAATTAAAAAGTGTCAAACTCTGCCACTGAGCTAACGACGCCAGACAAGTAGTAAACAACTTTTAATCAATGTAAAGCATTCATACTGTTTTAATCTATGCCAAGTAAACATTTACAATTCGCAAACCAGATTACTAAGTAGATTACATATGAAAGAAATGAATAATATTTATTCAGTTTTTATGTCCATTGACAATTCACTAGGAATAATTCACTAGGAATATGTATATAAATGTAAATATATTAGTATGAGTTTTTGATGCGTGTCAGCAAGAGTATTAAATTGAAATAGTTGAATAAATACACATCGATACTAAAGATTTACAGATAATATAATAACAACATTGAAATTTGAGACACTTAAATTAACTTTTTAACTTCAGTTTAAACTAGAGATATATGTAATCGGAAAAGGATGGTTCCTTCAAATATATTTGAATGAATATTAAAATCTTAATAATTTATTGTATTTGTAAAATATATAATAACAAAATCGGATAAACAATGAATCTTTTAAACATTGATAAAACCAAACGAAATAAATCCAAATAAAACTTGAGATTATCTTACCTTTATAAATTATATAATTCGGGATGATGTAATGTTCGTTTGGTGTAATTGGTTTAAATCTTAAGTTTAAATAATTTCCTGTAACAAAACAAATATTATATGATTCTGATTTTAAATTGCTGGCATGTGCCGTTTAGTATTTATTATATTTAATAATAATTAGAATATAATATATATATATATATATATATATATATATATATATATATATATATACTTATATATAATTTTCTTTAAAATTAAAATATAAATAAAAATGTATTTGCTAGTGACATCTCTTAGACAAACGGTGAACTATTTCTAGACAGCTATTCAAACGTTCTTTGCTAAAAAATATGACGTTATTACAAACAAATATTAAACATTGTTATTATTATTAAATATTATGTTATTACTACTGTATTTATTATATTTAATAAAAATTAGAATATATAATATATATATATATATTTATATACTTATATATAATTTTCTTTAAAATTAAATATTTATTATAATATTATTGATTTTATTTGTAATTTAATACTAGTGGTGCCATCTCTGTCGCCAGCCTTGAACTATTCATGTAAACAGAATAGCTCTGTCGATAATTCATAAAATTTAAATTTATTATTATTTATTTAATATAAATATTATATATAATAAATAATTTATATAATATTAAAATCTTCAATGGTAAATATTTCGAAAACGGCTGGGAATTTTGCAAAAATGACAAAATTTGCCGTCCCCTTACGAACCCCTGATAAACCAGGTACGTACTACAACATATCTAAAAATTAACCCCCTAGGACACCCCTTAATTAATTAAGCCAACCCCCAAAACTTTATAATCTTCAAACGCAAATATCTCGAAATCTGCTGGGAATTTCGCAAAAATAACAAAATTTTGCCACCCCCTTACGAACCTCTAGGTAAACCAGGTACGTACTACAACATATCCAAAAATCAACCCCCTAGGACACCCCCTTATTAATTAAGTCAAGCCCCCTAACAAAACTGATGAAAATGTTTGAAATTGAAATTTTGGTGAAATGTATGTTTTCTTATTGTTGAATAAAGTTCGTTAAAAACAGATGTTGTGTTGTATTTATGTTTTTCCCAATTTCATCCCTTAAAATTAGTTAAAATCTTTAATCGCAAATAGCTCGAAAACGGCTGGGAATTTCGCAAAAATAACAAAATTTTGCCACCCCCTAGCTAAACCAGGTAAACCAGGTACGTACTACAACATATCCAAAAATCAACGCCCCTAGGACACACCCTTATTAATTAAGCCAACCCCTCAAAACTGTGATAAAACTTAAGAAAAATATCAATTTTTTCTTGTTTTTCTGATAAAATTTCGTTAAAATGTTTCATTTTACTCTTTCCTGATACAAATCTTGCATTTTACGCTTTCCTGATACAAATTTTGTTAAAACCCCTTAGCTTAGATACATTTTAATACATTATTACATTTTGATACGTTATTACATTTTGATACATTAATACATTTTGATACATTAATACATTTTGATACATTAATACATTTTGATACACTGATACAATTTGATACATTAATACATTTTGATACATTTTTACGGCAAAAAAAGGCTGTAGCGTTGGACGATATAAAGTAACAAGAAAGGCGCGGGGCGGCGAGAGTTGGCTAGAGGGAGAGGTAGGATGTGGGGGTTGCGGAAAAAGGGCTGTAGCGTTGGACGATGTAAGAAAAGGCAGCAAGGGCATGTGAAAGGAGGCAAGGGCAGGAGAAGGAGGTTAGGGTGCGCAAAAAGTGTAGCGTAGCGTAGTACGACATAAAAGGAGGGTGCGGGAGGCAGAAAAAGGGCCATAGCGTAGTACGACATAAAAGGAGGGTGCGGAATGTTGGGCGGGGGGCAGGAAAAGGGCCGTAGCGTAGTACGACATAAAATGAGGGTGTGGGGGGGGGGCAAAAAGGGCTGTAGCGTAGTACGACATAAAAGGAGGGTGTGGGGTGTGGCGGCGGAGAGCAACAAAAAAAGTCTTAGCTTCTTAGGGAGAGCAAAAAAAAAAAAGTCTTAGCTTTTTCTGGAGAGCAAAAAAAAAAAAAAAGGTCCCAACTTTTTTTTGGAGAGCAAAAAAAAAAAAAAAAAAGGTCCCAATTTTTTTTTGGAGAGCAAAAAAAAAAAAAAAAAAGGTCGTAGCGTAGTACGACATAAAAGTGGGTTAGGTTAGGTTAGGTTAGGTTAGGTTAGGTTAGGTTAGGTTAGGTTAGGTTAGGTTAGGTTAGGTTAGGTTAGGTTAGGTTAGGTTAGGTTAGGTTAGGTTAGGTTAGGTTAGGTTAGGTTAGGTTAGGTTAGGTTAGGTTAGGTTAGGTTAGGTTAGGTTAGGTTAGGTTAGGTTAGGTTAGGTTAGGTTAGGTTAGGTTAGGTTAGGTTAGGTTAGGTTAGGTTAGGTTAGGTTAGGTTAGGTTAGGTTAGGTTAGGTTAGGTTAGGTTAGGTTAGGTTAGGTTAGGTTAGGTTAGGTTAGGTTAGGTTAGGTTAGGTTAGGTTAGGTTAGGTTAGGTTAGGTTAGGTTAGGTTAGGTTAGGTTAGGTTAGGTTAGGTTAGGTTAGGTTAGGTTAGGTTAGGTTAGGTTAGGTTAGGTTAGGTTAGGTTAGGTTAGGTTAGGTTAGGTTAGGTTAGGTTAGGTTAGGTTAGGTTAGGTTAGGTTAGGTTAGGTTAGGTTAGGTTAGGTTAGGTTAGGTTAGGTTAGGTTAGGTTAGGTTAGGTTAGGTTAGGTTAGGTTAGGTTAGGTTAGGTTAGGTTAGGTTAGGTTAGGTTAGGTTAGGTTAGGTTAGGTTAGGTTAGGTTAGGTTAGGTTAGGTTAGGTTAGGTTAGGTTAGGTTAGGTTAGGTTAGGTTAGGTTAGGTTAGGTTAGGTTAGGTTAGGTTAGGTTAGGTTAGGTTAGGTTAGGTTAGGTTAGGTTAGGTTAGGTTAGGTTAGGTTAGGTTAGGTTAGGTTAGGTTAGGTTAGGTTAGGTTAGGTTAGTTAGGTTAGGTTAGGTTAGGTTAGGTTAGGTTAGGTTAGGTTAGGTTAGGTTAGGTTAGGTTAGGTTAGGTTAGGTTAGGTTAGGTTAGGTTAGGTTAGGTTAGGTTAGGTTAGGTTAGGTTAGGTTAGGTTAGGTTAGGTTAGGTTAGGTTAGGTTAGGTTAGGTTAGGTTAGGTTAGGTTAGGTTAGGTTAGGTTAGGTTAGGTTAGGTTAGGTTAGGTTAGGTTAGGTTAGGTTAGGTTAGGTTAGGTTAGGTTAGGTTAGGTTAGGTTAGGTTAGGTTAGGTTAGGTTAGGTTAGGTTAGGTTAGGTTAGGTTAGGTTAGGTTAGGTTAGGTTAGGTTAGGTTAGGTTAGGTTAGGTTAGGTTAGGTTAGGTTAGGTTAGGTTAGGTTAGGTTAGGTTAGGTTAGGTTAGGTTAGGTTAGGTTAGGTTAGGTTAGGTTAGGTTAGGTTAGGTTAGGTTAGGTTAGGTTAGGTTAGGTTAGGTTAGGTTAGGTTAGGTTAGGTTAGGTTAGGTTAGGTTAGGTTAGGTTAGGTTAGGTTAGGTTAGGTTAGGTTAGGTTAGGTTAGGTTAGGTTAGGTTAGGTTAGGTTAGGTTAGGTTAGGTTAGGTTAGGTTAGGTTAGGTTAGGTTAGGTTAGGTTAGGTTAGGTTAGGTTAGGTTAGGTTAGGTTAGGTTAGGTTAGGTTAGGTTAGGTTAGGTTAGGTTAGGTTAGGTTAGGTTAGGTTAGTTAGGTTAGGTTAGGTTAGGTTAGGTTAGGTTAGGTTAGGTTAGGTTAGGTTAGGTTAGGTTAGGTTAGGTTAGGTTAGGTTAGGTTAGGTTAGGTTAGGTTAGGTTAGGTTAGGTTAGGTTAGGTTAGGTTAGGTTAGGTTAGGTTAGGTTAGGTTAGGTTAGGTTAGGTTAGGTTAGGTTAGGTTAGGTTAGGTTAGGTTAGGTTAGGTTAGGTTAGGTTAGGTTAGGTTAGGTTAGGTTAGGTTAGGTTAGGTTAGGTTAGGTTAGGTTAGGTTAGGTTAGGTTAGGTTAGGTTAGGTTAGGTTAGGTTAGGTTAGGTTAGGTTAGGTTAGGTTAGGTTAGGTTAGGTTAGGTTAGGTTAGGTTAGGTTAGGTTAGGTTAGGTTAGGTTAGGTTAGGTTAGGTTAGGTTAGGTTGGTAGGTTAGGTTAGGTTAGGTTAGGTTAGGTTAGGTTAGGTTAGGTTAGGTTAGGTTAGGTAGGTTAGGTTAGGTTAGGTTAGGTTAGGTTAGGTTAGGTTAGGTTAGGTTAGGTTAGGTTAGGTTAGGTTAGGTTAGGTTAGGTTAGGTTAGGTTAGGTTAGGTTAGGTTAGGTTAGGTTAGGTTAGGTTAGGTTAGTTAGGTTAGGTTAGGTTAGGTTAGGTTAGGTTAGGTTAGTAGGTTAGGTTAGGTTAGTTAGGTTAGGTTAGGTTAGGTTAGGTTAGGTTAGGTTAGGTTAGGTTAGGTTAGGTTAGGTTAGGTTAGGTTAGGTTAGGTTAGGTTAGGTTAGGTTAGGTTAGGTTAGGTTAGGTTAGGTTAGGTTAGGTTAGGGTTAGGT
>CAWYQG010000237.1:0-73963 GCA_963966155.1 Clivina fossor
TTATCCTGAAAATTTCTTATAATCTAATATCTTTCATATTTTTTCTATTATTATCGATCAGTTTTAATGACTTAAAATAAAGCAAAAGTATCAAAAGATTGTTAACAATCCATTAATTTATTAACAAAAACTTAAAGACAGCGCAAATCCAGTTAAGATCAAATAAATCCTACTGTTCTTCCATCATCTACATGCGTTTCTATATTCGATTATAACCCTCCGAATGGGTTAGAGTGTCAGCCAGCTCAGTCAGTGACTGCAGTCAGATAGAATAGGGGGAGGGATGCATCCCTTAAATCACGACAATCGAATACAACACCGTAATGGCCGGATGGTCGAATCTACTCTTCATCGATATAGGTGCATCTGAACAGTGGCAAGCCAAGCCAAGCCAAGCCAAGCCAAGCTAAGCCAAGCCAAACCAGACCAGCCATCCTTGGTGAATCACGCGTGCAACGATGCAGCAGCAATGACCATTTCCTTCTACACCACCCTCTTCGCCCCCTTCTTTGAGTTACCGGGCGTTCACTCAATGACTCACCCTCAAGTATTGTAGCACGGCGGACAATGTAAGATGCTGCGTTTGCTTTTCCCTGCTATACTCGGTGCACCAATGAACACAACGATTTGTCTCCAGTTTACTGACGTGTGCTTGCAATTCATTCATTATTTGATACTTAACAATGGAACGCAGGGATAAATTGCCATGAATAGCAACAAAAAACAATGTTTGAAGTAAAGAAAAAACTTCCCGTAAAAAAGACATATTTCTTTCTAATTATTTTTTCTTTAAAGTATAGGAAAACATTCCGTATTATTTTCGGTGTTACGTCTGAAAAACGTAACATAATAATTAAATATAAAAAAGTAAACTTATTTACGAGTATATTTATTTAAAGCTTTAAAATTGAAGGTAGTGTAGCTATATTTACATGAATAATCATATTTACACATTATTTTTCTTCAATTATTGATGATTTGCTGCAAATGAACATTTTCAACTGTTCTCTTGGTATCGGTAAATTAATAATTTTATATTTTACAGTTTTAGAAAACACAAAAAGAGCTTTCTATTCCGATTGACATGCTATTTTTTCTTCAAGCGTTCCAAATGAAACTAAACTAAAAATAAATGAAGATACATATCACGGAACCTTAACCTTATTAATGGTTGTGAAACAGTATAGGTATTTATTACGTGATTTATGATAATTTCTGACAAATCTGCACTTCATTTCTTGTGCTTTTTCACATATTTTCAATCATTACTATTCAAATTCAAACGAAAACAAACACTACAATTATCACTATATAATTTTCAATATGGCCACCGAAGATATCAGATTAAATACTGCTGTATCAGTAGTGTATATAGTAAGTTACTACTGTATAAATAATATTTTCATTATTGTACTAGTAACATAGTGATCTCCTTATATATAAACAATATAGTAATGTAATATTAATATTTTGATACGCTTTGAAGAAAAATAACTATTTCACTGGTTATAAGATATTGATGACCAACAAAGATGAGCAAACAGTCGATGAGCGACGCGCGACGCCCAAGCGCCGCGACGAGTATTGAAACAGCACAACTACATACATCCAGTTCACGTTTCATTATGTTCAGCTCTTCATCTATCTATAGAGGATTACAATGTGTAGGTGTGTAACGTAAGCAACGATATAGAGTCGTTTGTATAAGCGATAAAATTGTTGGTACATTGCGAATAAGATGTATTCGAATTTCGTTATTAATACGGTGTGCAATTTCAGTCAATATTTTTAATTTAGCGTACAACATTAGCAACATTAGAAAACTATCAAATTCATATTTATAAGTAAATTTTAGTATATAAAAAAAAACATTTGGTAAAAATAACCAAATAGTTAAAAAATAATGATAAAAGTTGACAATTTTAAATATATGTTGAAAATAAAAAAATAAACACGCCAAATAAAATTGATTAATATTTATTTTTTTAATATATTATCTAATAATTATAAAATTAGCAACATAACAACCTCTTTCTACATAGGTAAGTAATACTTCTAGTAGCGTAATATAAATATATTATTGATATGCTTAAAAATAGATATTTTTTATTCTCCAATTAGGAATAATTCCATTCTGTTAGCATTGATAGAATATCCTAACCTGAATTTATTTTTGAGTTAGCACTTAACCTTTATTTATTATTACCAGGATATAAATATATAATTTTAAATGTGATATGTTTCACTCACCATATTATTATGATAATTCATAATCGAAATGAGAGTTTGACGTTTCAAATACCAGTGATTTAGGACGTGTTTTAATGCATACATTTTATATTATATATAAACTGTCACGGACAAAGTGAGTATGCGCGTATATAAAATATTCTTTATAGATTTCTTATAGAATTGCATATTAGATCAGGTAATACAGAAAATTTTCTATTTATAGAGAACTATATTTTTTTCGGATGGCAAAATGCATCATGTACATCAGCCAGCCAGCGTTAGTTACATTAGGATCGTTATTAATAAAGTAATAGCAACGTATCCAAATTAAATAAACTAATCTTATTTTTTAACGTAAAATTCATTAAATAAGTAAAAAATGGGGATTTTATTTAAAAGAAAAAAAAAATAGATTTTAAGTTTTTTGAACTTTAAATTTACAGCAATATTCTAAGCACATTTTTTAATCATTTTTACACGACGCAACTTTCTGTGGGATTTTCTTGCGCAACAAAATTGCACAAGAAAATTGCTCGTGTAATACAGAAATTGCACACGCAATTTTGTCGCGGCGACAAGTTGCACGGATTAGAACCCGCTGTAATTTAATTACATGGCCATGCAATTTCTAGTTACTTTTTAGTAAGTTTCAGTCTTACCAACTTTTATTATGAAAGGCACAATACCAGTATTTTTTTTTATTTATATTTGATTTTCCTATGAGGTGTGTCATACATTAAAAAAATAAATTACAATAAAAATTATTTATTTATTTTATATATTTCGTGTGTTTATTTTGTAGGTTATACAGTTATGATATACTTTGACGTTTAGTTATTTTTTTAATTAGTTGGCATCTTGGAGTGAAATAACCAAAATCGCAGTGCAATTTTCTTGCTTCGTGTAAAACATACATATATTTTTGCAATTTTATTGCGCATCTTTCTTGTACAATTTTGTTGCGCAAGAAAACCTTAGAGAAAGTTGCGTCGTGTAAAACGGGCATTATACTAACTTGTAATTTTTTATTTAATATAAAAAAAATATTTAATATAAAGAAATGTCCAATTTAAATATGTAGACCTATTAGTCTGAAACATATTGTACCAGCCAGAGATTCGAATTGTTTGTCTCGCATCGTAATTAGAAATAATTTACGAAAGATCGTAGGCCAAGCCTGTTCGGGCACCTAAGCTAAGTGAGGGCAGGGCGCTCTAGCGATATGTTCGTCCTTAGTTCCGTTTCGCGGCGTGGCCAGTTTGCTTCGGAACATTCTCGTGTTCGGATCGTTCGCTCACTCGCTAATTTCGTGTATAGGGTTACAAATATGCGGTGACAATGAGGGGTAGATGCGCAATGGTTCTAGCTAAAAATTGTAGTGGGGACATGGTGGTGATCGACTTATGGTGGGAACTTTAGTCTTACTTCTATCGTCCTATCGTCGCTAGCGTTAGCTAGGGTAGCAGTCTATCTCATTTCCTCCGAATGCGTGCTCTCTCTGCGCAAGACACGCCTTTTACTGTCACCGCATATTTGTATAGTTATAGTCGTGTTGAAACTTCGCTAGTTCACTCAGTAGTAGTTTATATCGACAGTTACTGCAAAACGGAAACGCGGCGCGAGTGCCGCTTGCCTGCCTACCGGTTTTATTTATTTATTAACAACGAACAGTTCGTTTCCGTGCGTCATGCTGGATTTTCCTGTGCCGTGGCCGTGTTACTTGTGACTAAAATATTACTTTTATAAATCTACTACGAATAAAAGCTGATGTGAATGTATGGAACACAGTACAAGACAGTATCTGTATCTTAATAAGTTAACAATGATACATTGAGTGATTGTGCCCGCATTGGATTGTACTACATTACATCATCTTTTCTTGCTCAATTTATATTTAATTAATATTGATATCGTCTTTGTTCAGTGACCGGTGTCATCCGTTTTGCTTCATTTAGCCAAACATCATACCACGTTACCATTTTTTACGATCATTTCGACTCGAAACATACAGCTGCGCGGACTACCAAACTTTTTGAGGAAAAAATATATTTCTTTTTTTTTTGAAATTGTGTTGCGTTCCGGTCTAGACCCGTTCCGTTCGAAAGTTTAGTCGTCATGGCATGGGAATTTATGATCGCGGTGCGGTGATCGGTATTTGGTAAGCAACCAAACGTCTTATCGCGCGCGTCATGTTGATAACGTTTTCGTGCAGTTATTTTAATTTTTTTAATTCAGTGTATGTGTGTGCAGTTTTGCCGATTCCAATCATTCATTGTGTAAAGTCATGCTCTGCTCGAAACCTGCCGGACTACATGTGTGTGTGTGTGTGTGTGTGTGTGTGTGTGTGTGTGTGTGTGTGTGTGTGTGTGTGTTCGTGTGTGTGTGTGTGTGTGTTTTGCCAGTATTCAGTATTCGCAAAAATTAACTTCTAGGTCTTCAGACAGTTTTTTCGCCGTTGACGTCAGCAAACCTTGTACTGGTTTTTAAGAACCACATGTCTGCAATATTTTGTTGATGACGGCCGTGTGCGGGCTTGTTTGTTTTCTCCAAATTGAATAAAAAGGTGTCTGCGAGTGGTTGTATGGTTGTTGGTGGTGTTCTGAGATGATTTTCTTTTTAGTTTAATAGTGATTGTGTGTTGTTGACATTCAAATGAGATTGTTTTATGATTACAGACTTTTGAATCGGTTCGAAGAAGATTTGAAGTGTGTTTTGGTAGATGCCGGTTACTCCACGTGCTTCACAGGTGCCAGACTGTTTATATGGTACAGTCACGTATCTGAAATAGCGCGCGGAGTGAGCGCGCATGGTCGTCGAGATTCTCCCATCACTGACCTGCGGCATGGCATGGCATCGCTTCCTTCGTTCTTCAAAGATCGACGACACCTTCGTGGCGCCTCTCCTGCTCCATTCTGCCCGGGTTCTGCCGCATGTCTATTGTACTTCATCTGATGTTGGTAGTTTTTATCCCGACACCTGTTGGAGTGCACTAATTATGCTGGTAGCGGACTACATTTATTTTCTCGGCACAAGAATTTTTGTGACATTGTATATAAAAATAAGTATTTGTCCAATAATAATAAAAATATTACATTGTATGTGTTGTTTATACACCTTGTTGAATTTATTTCTCAATGTAAATTTATCGTTTTAGAAAATTATATACATTATTGTGGACTTGTAACTGTTATTATCTATGTTGCTTTACGTATTATTAAGCAATAAAAAAATTTATGCTCCATGTGTTTTGAAGTTTAATTACCCTGTTATTAAAAAAAAAAATATTTTTGAGACGTATTTTTATTCATTAAATATCTAATAAAATTACTCGATTTTTTTTAATAATAATAGTATCATTTTTCACACAGATATTTTTTCACAAAAACGTGTAAGTTTTTAGCAATTTCAAAAGATTTGCAGAATGAAAATGTTAAATTTACTCAAAAGAAAATTTCTCATTTTGCAACAAGATAATAACAGTAAGTAAAATTGTCTATATCTAGATGTTTAATTGCATGAATCTAAGAACTTGTACGACAAACTTTATACATATAGATGATGTCCATTCTCCGTGAGTCTGCCATCGTTATTGTGAAAGTTAATACACCGCGCGCGTACACCGTGGGCGACCCAGGCTACAATCATGAATGAATCCCATACCCATTCAAGCCAGCAGCCATAGCACAGACACCCAATATGTGCGTGTTGCGACGACTAAATGGCTGTTGTATACGCGTCGTAAAACGTGCTGCAAAAGGTAAAGCGTGTGTGTCTGTATGTGTGTGTGTGTGTGTGTGTGTGTGGATTCCCCAATCGCCTGAATGGATTCAGGTAAAATCTTTGACTACATTGCTAAGCCGTTTTCCACCTCCATACAACATACCTACCATCTAGTCCATCGTGCACAGACACGTATTAAAATATAATTTTATATAAGGAATATATATATATATATATATATATATATATATATATATATATATATATAAGAATATATATTTAAGGGTATAAATAAAATATATTTAATAAGTATCTATATTATAAAGTAATTCTAGTATTAGCTCACGTGAACACATGAAACGGAGACGATTCGATTTGGAATTATCATGTTTGGAAGGATTTTCGGGGATGAACGAGTTGGTTATTAATTACTGGATATGTTGGTAATTGGAAAGCTGCTGAAGTTGTGGATTCGAGTTGATTGAGTGATTTCGGGTCAGTTACTTGAAAAAAAAATTAAAAAATTCATAACGCTACACGGAGAAAAACATTTCTTTGATATTAATAAATAAATTTCAATAACATATATTTTTTATTTTAAATAAATTTATTTAGAGTAAATATACAATCTCTTTATTGTAAAATAATTATTTGTTAGTAATAAATAAATACCTTTAAATCAAATAGATATTTATTTGCCACTATTGAAAAATATATTTATCGGAATGAAAATGATTTTCTTTACTCCAAAGAATGTCTTTTCTCCGTGTACGATTCTTACGAGATCTGAACAGAATTAGCGCCTTGCCTTAGTTTCAGATTTAATAACAGAAATTATTTAGATTCAATAACTTAAAGTTTTTGTGAGTTTAATGAAAATTTTAAATAATAATAATGATAATAATAAAACTGCTTTAATTTAAAGTTCTGTATTATTATTTATTTAAAATCGACGTTTCGACGAAACTCAACGTTCGTCTTCATCAAGATAAATGATACAAATGACATTACAGTAAATAGTAGTAGGAACATAGAAATAAGTTACTAGGTAACAAATAAATAACTAGATCATAAAATTTATAGATTTTTAAATTAATGAAAGCCAAATTTTATTTAACTTTGGCTTAATTGAAACACAAAATTGCTTTAGCTTTTAAATATTTTATTTTGGTGATGTCGAAATAATGAATAATATAGTATTAATATAGTTATTGTATATTGATTGATTATCGATTTTACTATATATTGCCTAGTATAGACAGTAGGTAGCAGATTAGAGATTATCGTATTAAGCCCAGTTACATAAACAATTTAACACTTTGTATTATATATAGTATATAATACACAAAATTATATTACATTTTTAATTTAAAAAACGAATTAAGAATTTATTGTCCCGTATTCCCATCTCTTTTGTTTATAAAAGTGCTTTTATTATTCACTTTAAAATAAATTTTTACTTCTACCTGCTACCCTCTTATCAATTATGAATAGTATTTCTATTTTTGATACAAATATTTTATATCTAATATTATAAAATTCAAATAAACTAATTCAAATTACTTAATACGTAATGTTTAGTAAACGTCAAAGTACTTTTAACAAAAATCATCTAGGATGTATGGCGAAACGTTTACGATGAGGATAGCTCGAGTACAGCATACCAGCCCAGAAAATTTTATAAATTCAATGGATACAGGTCGTGAAAGCCTGAATATTACTATATCAAAGAGTTTATTCAAATTAATTTTTTTTTAATATTTAAAACTTTTACATTTATCAAATCAGTCAGAAAAACGTAATGCTGCCAGTTTTCAAGTTGGTACTATGAAAACAATCAAAAGCAACATTTGTATATCGGGCTCGTTATATTTTGAACTATAATTTATACAGTTTTGAGATTTACAATTCTCAATGAATCACCCTGTATGCAATCATTAACCAATTCAATTTTAAATTTTAAGTTACAGTACCATTTTTTCAACTTCAGAATTTAGCTACAATTCAAATTTACTACTGCATGTTGGCATATCGTCGGTTTACAAGTAAAAGTCATTAAGTACCTATAGTTTTACTAATCAAATTTTGTTGGAATATTTTTTTGAAGATAAAAAAAAAAACTAAATTATTGTCAAAATGCCAATTTTATTAAAAATTTAACATGTATATTTTATTAATCTTTCATGACCGATATCCATCCAATGAATTTATAGAATATGAATAATTACATCGTCCATTATTGCCTTTAAATCTTTTCCTTTATTAGGAAATAAGTTTTACACGAAAAGTTTACATATTTATAACTTATTTATTACAAGTTATAAATATGTTAACTTTCTGTGTAAAACTTATTAATCATATAATTATAGTTAAACGTAAGATGACATATTTTTTGTACTTTATAAGTTAATTACTTATATTACTTTGTTCGTATTTGTTTTTACGGTTTAAAACAATAAAAAAAGAGTAATACTTCATATATTGTAAATGTTTAATATTCAAAAGGTTTGAAGTAAAATAACTTTGTAAATTTTCACTAGATTCTAGTGAAAATTTACAAAGTTATTTTACTTCAAACCTTTTGTAATACTTCACTTATTATTTTTTAAATATTAGGCCAAACGTCGAATAGTAAAAAATGGATGTAAATATACATATTCCATGAATGTATTTTATAATATTATGTCAATTATCTTAGGAAAATTTGCAAAACGCTGCTATTTTACTATTAATAGTTTTATAAAATTACATAAATTTATATTACATTTTTTACAGTATAAAAATATGACCGAATATCAAATAATTATTCGATTTCGGTCCGATCACTAGTATGTACATTACAAAACTGTACGAAAATACGAATACAGAATTTCCGTTTCGGCGGCTATGCTCTCCGGTGCGGTACGGTGTGGTGAGCGAGGGACGAGAGATGACGCAGAGAGTGCACAACGATGACGTCATACGACCGCCTGGTGCGAAAGACATATTGCCGGGGAAATTCTATATAGATACAGTGTGTGACACAAGCACAACTACTACTACGCACAGGCCGGCGCAGATCCAGGGGGGGGGGGTCATGGGGGTCATGACCCCCCCCCCCCCAAGCATTTGCTTTTATTTAATTTTGGCCCTAATATTTAAGGTGATGCCTCAAGTCTGTTGCAATGGAGTTAGTGTCGAAATTTTTCAAAGTCCAATATCGATGATAATAATCGAAATTTTTTTTATGATCAGAAAATGGGAAATACCCCCTCCCCCAATACAAATTTTGCTCCATGACCCCCCCCCCCTAATTCGAAGTCTGGATCCGCCCCTGCGCACAGGTGATACCGCTTCCCACGTATAATTGGGGAGCTCAATGGCAGAGTGACAAATACGCTGCCGTAATTGAAATTGAGATTTTTTTTTAAATTTTGTGTTTCACTCATAAAAAGGATACAAAATTACAAGACTACACAATAAAAAATTAATGTACATTTACATATTCTATAAATGTTTTTCTATAGTAAAAATGTAAATATTAGGTCAATTATCACAGTGAAAACAAAATGTTGCTATTTTACTGTTAATAGTTACATAACTACACTGTCATTTTTTTTTGTGAATTTACATATGCTATAAATGTATTTTTACAGAGAAAATGCTGCTATTTTACCAGTTATGTAAAATTACATAAATATACATTACATTTTTTACAATGAATGTATGATTTTTTGTGTGATTTTTACATAAAATCACACAAATATATATTAAATTAACATACTTAGTAAAAAATATTTCAAAACTCATTATATTAAAATAAAACGGATTTAGGTTGTAGTTCTGTATTAGCATTTATTAATAATCGACATTTCGATGTACTCAACGTACATCTTCATAAGCAAAAATTATACAAATGACATTTACAAAAAAAAAATCTTTAAACGGCAATATCTCAAACTCATAAAGTCACGTATTCGTCATTATTCTAGTGGGGTCCTCATGTATTAGTGATGGAGAAATAGGGAAAAGAATACAAAGAATAGGTTGGCAATACTAAATTAGCTAATTGATTTAAAACTGATGAGAATTTATTGGCAATTATTTCCTGATGAAAAAAAAATTGTACTTATTGTTCATATAGTATTCAATTTGTTTAAATTACATTGTGCTGTATTTTTTTTGTGCGCTAGCGGTTTTTGTTGAATTGGTAATAAAATTTGTAATTATCAGGTAAGAATAAAATTTGATATTCTCGTAAACTAAAAAGCATTTATATAAAAATAACCACATTTTTATTTAATTCATATTAAATCATCATTAAATCATTTATCCCGTTGAAGACGGACGTTGAGTTTCGTCGAAATGTCGATTATAAATAAATATTAATACAGAACTTTAACCTAAAGTAATTTTATTTTAATATAATGAGTTCTGAAAGAGTTTTTACTACGTTTTTAAACGATTCTTTATAACGTCGTCACCGAGTGTTTAATCTTAACATATATGTTATACTATTTTTTTATTTAGATAAAACAACAAAAATAATAGTAAAAATCATCTAAAGAATTTTGATCTGTGTATATCATCAATATAATATATTGAAGAAAACAAACCATGAACCGAAAGACCCGTAGATGTAATGTTTTGAAATGGAATTTGATAAATTCTATCCGTGACACAGTTGGAAACGACCCTCGAGTGTAGCCGAAAAGCCTTCTGCTCTCGCGAGCTGCTACCCGTACGCAATTCCCTATCGAGTAATTCATTCAATCATGCCTAGTGACGTTACGGATTGGAACTGACAATCAAAAGAATCTGTTTCGTTGCTCACTTGATCAACAGCACCCACAAACTCTTACACGATTTTCATTAACTTGATTCAATCGGTGTTTTAGAAAAAAGAGATTGGCAGTGTTGAAATTTAAATTCTTATAGTATAGACATAATTATTTATATTGTCAGTTAATGTAATTATTTTTCACTGTATTTGAATATGTTAATTAAGAGTAGGAGATGCAAACTTTATTTAATAGTATATTATGTTACGAGGTGTAGAATGCAATGATTTTTGTGTTGAGGTTAGATATATGTATATGGCCAAGGCAAAACCGAAGCCAAGCAATCTGGGCGAAATACAAAAATATTGACATATACGATTTTTTCTTCAAGCGTTCTAAACGAAAAACTAAATTTCTAATAGTTGTAGAATAGTATGTATATGTATTTATTATTTATATATGTTAGGTGATTGCTGAGAATTAATCTCTCTTTGGTTGAATATATAATTTCTGACCACCCTGGGCGATATACATTGTATTTCTTGCATATTTTTCCAAACATTTTCAAAATTCAAATTTATATTCTGGTAAAAGTAAACAATGCAATTGTCATTTAACTTAACTTGACTCAATAATTTTTAATAAAGCTGTCGGAGATGTTGAATTCGGAGTTTAAGCTTAGAGCAGGTGTAGCTGTGAAAATTTTTAGCTGCACTGATTAAAAAATCAGTTTTTTTATTTTTTTATTTTACAATGCATTTTCAAAAATTAAGTATTTTTTTCAGATATAATAATTTTTTAAATTTGTAAGTTCTATAACTTTTTTTTTAGAAATTATTAAAAAAAAAGATCTTTCTACAATTTAAATCGGAGTGTGTGGCACGGAACAATAATTATATAAATACCGAAAACGAAATTAAAAATTTATACTGCTTTTTAATCCTGGTATCATATGAAAATAAAACAAATTTAAAATAAAATATAAGAAAAAGCAAATACCTACTTAACACCTTATAATTTAGTAAAACTACATAAATTAATTAAATGTAGAAATCGTAATAAAATGTCGATCTCACTTTCTCTTGAAAGTATTTATTAATAAAATTTATATTTTTCGTATATAACTTCAAGCGTTGCATACCTACTATGACTAATTTATAACTAATAGTTGTGCATACAGAAAAATCACTTTTTTTAAATTTGCCTTATTTTTTCTAATCAATAACCAGAACACATTAGAGAACACATTAAAGAAATGTAGAATACCTACATTCTTCAATGTAAACATTATAGACTAAGTAATAAATCGAATAAGTAAATACATTTGACGACAATAATTAAATAAGGCACTAACTTCTTTGTCTAACCTATAGTACCATATACTACACCTCCGCCAGCCATATTGAAAATTATACAGTGACAATAAATAGCAGTGTTTATTTTTGCTTGAATTTGAATTTAATTACTGAAAATGTTTGAAGAAATTCAATATGCACCGTCAAATTTGTCAGAAATTGTATACTTGATAAAAGAAACATTAATTCTCACAAATTCCGTAACAAATATTATATTCTACAACTGTTAGTAAGGCTAAGATTACTTAGTAAGTACTTTTATTTATTTTTAGTTTCGTTTCGTTTAGAACACTTGAAGAATGTCATATATCAGAATTCTCTTTTTATGTTTCGCCCAGATTGCTTGGCCTCGGCTCTGCCTCTGCCGTAAGTATCTACACTGTAAAAAAATTTGCCATTTTACATAAACCATAGCAAATATTTAGCTAGTGCTTAGCTGAGATTCAAGTGAGCGCACATGCGCAATTCAAATTTTCCTAGTTTAAGATTTGATAACGTGTTTGATACGTTGACATTTATATTTGAATATTTTATTTTGAAATCAAACAATAGATATCCGGCAAGTTGCAATAAATTAGCAACGCAAACAATCCAAATACATCTAATATTTTAGGTTATATCATATGTGGAACTTAGATTTTAAACGTCACTTTCAAATAAACTGTTTTATTTATCAATACAACTCACTCAGCAAAACTCAGTTCAGCTCAACTCATTTAAAAGATATACTGATCTGAGTGGAATGTAAAAAAACACAGCTATTTATATACATAATGTAAAAAAAATTGTGTGACATCTGTAAATTTACATACTAAACTGATGTAAATCAGTTGCCCCAGGTTGTAATGTAAAATTACCGAATTTTTTTTACAGTGTGGGCTCAACACAATAAAGATCGCTTTCCACTCCTTGTAACATAATATACTATAATATTTCTTCTATAATTCGTGCATCACCACAAATTTCACCAACACTTTACCTCCAGTACAACTGATAACTTAGTGGAATGCTATTTAAATTTCCGCCCTTATGGGTTTCCGTCCTTTGCAGAAGTATAAGTAAGAGGGGGTTGTAATGATTTAAACGCTCGCGAGACGAACCCTGGCTTCATCATGTTTCCTCGAATGCGAATTTACGTATTTTGCGTTTGTCCGTGTGGTTAATTTTGGGTAATGATCCGATTGTTATTGGTTCTTGATGCCTATTGTACTGTAGTACCTCCGACTGATGATAGGGGTGAATTCAAAATTATATGGGCTTTAGTGTTTTTGTTTAACACGATAGTGATATTATGGGTGTTAATGAGATTGTATTGTGGTGTTATTGCTGTTGGAGTGTTGAAGTTTCAATAATGGTTAATGCCTTTTATTTTGGACCAATTTAAGTTTAGAAAATTTGAATATACTCTTAATGTCGGTTTTATAATAAACACAAGTTAGCTTGAAGCTGGTAAAAAGTATCGATTTTAAATTTTACTAGCATAATTAATAGAGATGCAACAGATAATGATTTTTCAAAATGTCAATAAACGCAGGATATAGAAATTTCAATTTAGGCCATTTGCACGTCAGGTTATTCAAATTAACGCCAGATGTAATAAATACACGTTAGTAAGTATGTGCATATCGAATAACGGTTGTGAATTTCTATTAATGGTTGTTACATTGTCCTATATTGGCGTTAATTCACCTTTTTTAACGTGCATAAAAATTCCACCATTTTCAGAATATCGCATAACGAATATTCAGTTTAATTTAAAAGCCGGATAATAAATTATCAGGTTGGATAATAAATTTATTAATAAAAAATATTATAAAAAAACAAGTTTTAACAGTAAATTTAGTTGAATTATTTTTTGAAGATAAAAGAAATTATTGCCAGAATAGGGCATTTATTTCCGTTATTAATAATTAAACATATATTATTTAATTAGGTTTAGTATTTTCTTCAAATGTTGGAATAAAAATTCTTGAAATATCTTTAAAATTACCCAATGAAATGTTGTCATTTGTTCTAAGGATACATTTTTAGCCAATCACAAATAAATTTTTAATTATCTTAAGAATAAATAAAATAGGAAATAGTGGTTCTTAGCAATGTTCTAAGATGATTAATTTGGTTTATGTATTTTTTTGGATTATATACATTTATATTTTTTCAATTTATTATAGGCCTTAAGACTTTCATTTATTGGTCAGGAAATATTTTAACTTTAGAAGACACAAATGATATTACAAACACCCCAAACACATCAAGCAGGACTCAAATATGCTATATTTTACGTATTACCTCTTTTAACACTTTAACTGTCATACATACATTGATTCGTTGCAAACCATGGGGCCAAAGCAAATAACATAAACATTTCAGATTTTTATTAAAAAAAACCGAAAATGTGTGCCAATTGTTTTATAAAAAATCATGAATAAAAACTGACGTTCATTCTTTCAAATATTTATTCTTTTAAATCAATTTAATTTAGTTTGTTATATATAAATAGATAAATGTAGATCTACCATAATTTTAAGTTACCGAAACTACAAGTCATATTCTCATATTACGACGGCCGGCGGTCGTATGGCGCATTTTTACAGTAAAACGTACGACGACCAGCGCAACGTATGGCAGTTAAAATGTTAAAAAAATGTATTTTATTTAATAATATTCTACGTGTTTATTATTTATTTAAATTATGTTTTATTTTTTCCTTGTAAAGCTTGTAAAAATATAGTTAAATACAAACTTTATAATTTATCTATTATCCGGCTGGATAGTAGTCATTATGCGGCCAAAATAGAACGAATAGACCGGATTATCCGGTTTTGAGGGATATTCAGTGTATCCCTATTTATAATTTCAATTAGCTTTATTAAATGCTCACAGTTTTCTAAGAATTGAATAATCTTGCTCGATCATACTCATGGTTAGATTCCAATTTTTAACTCAAACACAGCTTGTAGCAACTTGGCCATCCTTCCACTTATAGCCAAGACTTTCTTTGTCACATCTATACCAGCTACAACGCTTATCTCTTACAACACCTGCGATATATACCAGACTAATCTCCGTATACTAGAATAAATATTACCCAGATTACCCAATCCCATCTGTAACAACATTCACGTACCCATAAATACCCATAAGATATTGCATATATATGTTTCATACAGTACAACACTCGAAACGGAGTAGCATCCAGAAGTTGAATCCAAATCCACTTGGCATCCGTGCATTATATTACAATCTCTCGTACACTCCGGATGACGCAAAACAACTCTCGCGACTACGTCACATCTTACCTCTCTCGCTCTCCTCTTTATCTCCCAGTACACACAATTCCCTCCTCTCCTTACTCCGTCGTTCTCTGACATTCTACGTTTCTAGTCGGCGAGAGTAAAGTCGCAGTCTCTCTCTTCTCTCTCGCTGTACTCATTCTGTGATTCTCTCTCTCTCTCTCTCTCGTGCGACGGCAGTTCGACAGCGTTTCCATGGCAACGCCCGCCGTTCTCCTCGGGGATCGGCTGATCGTCAAAAGCCGGCAGCAGAGTATGTGTGTGTATGAGCGAGAGAATGTATGTGTATTTGCGTGACTGACTAGCAATGAATTTTTGTTGTGGTGTGTAGTGTGTGTGTGTGTGTGTGTGTGTGTGTGTGTGTGTGTGTGTGTGTGTGTGTGTTTGAGCGTGATTATATACGATTGCCGGCGTGCCGTGATTTTTTAACTGAACGCAACGTGGGTTTGGTTGTGTCTGTATCGATGCTTTGTGAATGTGTTGTTTTGGGTTTGATGTGGCCGCGTGGTAATTTGTAATTTTCGAGGATCTACCGTATATGCCTTCTTCTATAATTTATCTTTAGCATGAATTTCGATGTATATAATATGTTGAATATATTAGATACACTGCAAATATAATACTTTAAAACCATCGTTTTTATTATTATTTAAAACTAAACATACTTTTGATCTGTAAAATTGGGTTTTCATAATATAAATTACTATTTAATAAAAATAAATAATAGTACGCAATAAGTATAATTATTTTAAATTTTTTGTATATATCAACTACTATTCACATTTTAAAAGATGTAGAAGTAAACATTTATTTCAAACCAAAAAAATAATAGAACTTGTTTATAAACAAAATAGGTGGGAATACGGGTCATTGTTTTTATTATTTTTCTTAGTATATTTCGTTATTCTCTAAAATAAATAATGGGTCCATTGAGTTCACACCAGTGAGACCTGTAGCTTTACAAGATATTTTGTCTTTTTCAATCAATAGAAAAGTATTTAATTTACTAGCAAAAGATGAAGCACTACAGATCTTACACAAGTGAACCGAATAGACCAAGAAAATAGATAAAATTATATAAAATGACACACTTTCCACTCTTTCGGAAACTTAAGTCGCTAGTTAACTTAAATTGCCTGTATTTTGTGATTACAATTAATAAAGTTTCAATCATTTCATAGCAAAATTATATTTATTTATTTATTTTTAATATTTATTGAAATAAATAATTAAATTAAAAAAAATGTACGTTATATTTGCAATAAATAAGAAATATTGTGTAAATATAAATATTGGATAATAAAGCCAATTTCGTAATAATTCAAATCTGTACTGTTATCTCTCGAGAAATATCCTTATTGAACGCACACACAATTTTATTAAATTAATACACATATAGTGAAAGGGATACATGGACAAAAATATATCTACGGAGAAAATTATTAAATAAATATTTAATTATGAAATATAAAAATGTTTACTTTCTCGTCAGCAAGTGCAAATTTGTCTGAGAATATACAAATTCTATATAAAGAAAACAAAACTGTTTAAGTAAATTGCAGTACTGCAAGATTCATTCATATCACAATTGAATTGTGTTATAAATTTTTACATTTTACTTATTTCTTTGTTAGAAATTTTGTACTGAATTTTTAAGTTTTAATTTACAAATATTTTTTGTTAATCATTTAACGAAATTAATAAGTGTACATGCATTAGTTCTTGTTGCAATTTCAGTTATGTAGTTAAAACGAATTATTAAATTAAAACCTATTCTTGTTTGATAAAAATTAATCATGTTTGACGTGTATAGTTTTACCACTTGAATTGCACGAAAAAGTGGTATTATAGTGTTCGGTAAGGTGTCTGTAACATTTTCAAAAATATATATATATATATATATATATATATATATATATATATATATATATATATATATATATAGAAATCTTTCATAGAGATGACGAATCTAGATTTAATTTATGAGAGTGTATGTGTGAGCATCGTCAGTCAAGATTTTGTGATCCTCCTAGACGGTTCAACCAATTTCAATGAAATTATTTAGTGTCCAAGATGGTCATATCGTTTTTTTTTTTCAGTGTTGCTAACTTTCCAAGAAAAAATACTAAAATAAAAAAAAATATTATGTCTAACTTATATTATATTTGTAATTTGTTTTTGGTGCCCACATAAATTATATAATTTTACTAAAGTTCACAAAGGATTTTCTTAATACCAACATAAATTACATAATTTTACTAAAACAGAGTGTTGAGTAAGAAAATATTTAATTTTAATTTTTTGTATATCAATTATTACGGGCAAAAATTTTATTTTGTTTATATGAATTTACCCATATGCTTTTAATCTTGTTTATAATAGTACGTGTAGGCGAAAAAAATCAAATAACGAATAAATAGTATATTTTTTTTTGTCGTTGAAAGTAACAAGTTTTTACTATAATATGCTTTGTGACAGTTTATTTACTATGATACACAAAACCAAATGTTGAATAAACCAGAAATATGATATCAAAGTTTCTTATTACATTACGAAAGGAAACCATTATATATTCTTAGATATAACAAGGTTTATGTTCTTTTTTCTACCAAATACATATTTTTTTTTCTAGGTATTTTAGGAAGGTATTATCAAATCTACGTTTTGACTTATTTTTTTATTATATATATATATATATATATATATATATATATATATATATATATATATATATATATATATATATTTGTTGACATTTTCCCATACCATTTGTATTAATTTAAATGGAAATAAAAGTATTATTATTATTATTATTACTAGAAATTTGTTATGTATAGGAGAGTTTTAGTGGTGTACAAATCAAAATTTTAGATTTTAGTCTTAAAAATTTCTTGATATTTCAATTTAATTTTGAGTTCTATAAAGCAATAACTTCAATTTAAAAAAAATATCAAATTTTAAATACGTCGTTAGTTTTTCTTTTTGTTGTTACAATTTTAACATAAAAACGAAATTATTTCCATTTTTGACTATAAAAGAAAATCATTTAATTACACTGTAAAAAATTAACATATTCTATAAATGTAATAACACAAAAAGGCTTTAGGATATAGTTCTGTATTAATTTTATTAATAATCGATGATTCGACGTACTCTACGTACATCATTATAATGATGTACGTAGAGTACGTCAAAACGTTCAATTATTAATAAAAATTAATACAGAAATATATCCTAAAGCTGTTTTATTTTAATATAATGAGTTCCGAAAGATTTTTTTTACTATGTTATAAATGTAATTTTTAATAAAAATGTAATATTACACAAATGATTACAGTAAAAATTACAAAATACTGTTATTTTACTATTAAAAATTATGTAAAATTACATAAATTAAAATTACATTTTTTACAGAGTAGATTTTCTTCGACATATATTTTTTTTAAATACAAATAACTATAGAAATGGAATCATAAAACGATATAAAAGTATTTCAACAAAAGATAAAAATAATCTGTGTATTCGACGAACCCCTCATGTTTGGAAAAGGGTTAAAATAATCCCAATTATTACAGTGATTGACCGAAATGTTTCCGTAATCAGCCATCTACCATCGTTAACTTTTGCCCTTTCAAATATAATGAAAACTAACAAAAGACAAAAGTATCTGATACTTTTGAAAATATACATCAAACATTTATTTTTAATTAGTACATTCATAAAAACGGTTTGGTTCTAATAATAATAATAAAAATATACTGTACTTAGCACAAAAAGTAATATCCATTATATTGTATAGGTACATAAGATTTAAAAATCTTAGATTTAAAACATTATCAAAAACTTTAATGTGCAATATATAATTTAAAAAAAATACTTTTAATGTCTAATATATCCTTAATTCAGACCACTAATAAATCTATTAAAAAATATTTTTTATGAAATAAATAATAATTCGATTAATTTTCAAAAAATCAATGAAAACAAATAATAATAAAATAAAATAGTTTCCTTGTCTTTTGTGGAATATGTTACCGATAAAATAGACAGAATTTTATCTAGAAAGAATATTAAAATTTACAAATTTTTATTGAATACAATACTTATATTTATTTCGCCTCAAAGTCCAATAGGTGATACATTTTGTTTATATTGGGCGTTATTTCTAATAAGGTGGAGACTAAGTTAGGTATAATGAAAAAACAATTTCATTCCAATTCGAAAGCTCATGTAAACATACAAAAATTAATGATGTACCTTCAAGTTAAGAATGATTCTTCTATATTACATTGCATTTATGCTATGACTAAATATTCCATATTAAAATAAAACTGCTTTAGGTTAAAGTTCTGTATTAATATTTATTCATCAGGAAAACTGATAACAAATAACATTACAGTAAATAACAGAACATATGTTATTTATTTACTGTATTGTCATTTGTATCATTTTTTCCTTTAGAAGACGAATGTTGAGTTCGTCGAAACGTCGATTATAAATGAAAATTAATATAGAACTTTAATTTTAAGTAGTTTTATTTTAATATAATGACTTCCAAAATATTTTTGATTAATTTAAATATTCCATATTTTAGCTAAAGATCCAAAGTTAAGTTATTTTTTAACAACAAATACAGAATATTTTTAATAAAACTGAAGAAAGAAAACCAACATGTCCTGCAGTGTGTATGCAAAACGGGTAGTGTAACTAAATGAAGTTGTTATATTGATTAATATAGTTAGTTACCGATGGTCATTAACTATAACTACGGTGATAAAAATTGATGTTCATTAACCATTAAAAGTAACGCAAAAAAATAAAAATACGGGCACCCCGTTCAATTTGACCTATAACAGCACAACCGAAAATCTATAACACGGGACAAAATTCACATGCATGCACACACACTATTTATTTTTTTCTTTCATTTATAATGCAATCATTAATTAATCCAGTTTTAGAAAAAAAATACGTCGGTAGTTCAATGCTGACATAATTAAGAAATTTATTATTTATCTGGTATACATAGAATAATTAAAATAAGTGAATAGTTAGTCAAGAAATGATTGAACAGCAGAGTATAGTTGCATATTTTCGATTTTACACGGAATCAAATAAAATAGTTATTTTATGACGAACTTATGAATTATTTGTCAAATTTTTAATTAGACGACATTTTCCACATACACCTACATACAAATTAGTTAAAATCGAAGTTGGGGTGATTTTAATCATTCGATTTTTTAAATATTGATCAATAATTTAAATTAATTACTTTTTTAACTAAATTTGATTTCTAATAATTGTTTAATTAAAATATTTAGATATATCTAGTATAAAATAAATATTAAAACAAATATACCTATATACAAGTAAACGTTTCTAGAATTTTAAGTGTATGTGTGTGTGTGGTACTGCTCTGTTTTATAATAAATAATAAATTTAAATAATAATCAAATAAATATCATAAATAGAAAAAAAAAAGACAAAAACAAATTCTAAATTTTTATTTCAACATTGCCATAAATAGTAAAAATAAATAAAACTATAGTACCTAGAATATTTTAAATACACCATTTAGATATAGTACATTATATTCTATAAATAGAAACAGCAGTTCCAGTGAAAACAAAAAATTGTTGAGAACTGCTGATTCAGACGGACATTTACATATCGTGAGCTATTTACTGCTGTATATATATATATATATATATATATATATATATATATATATATATATATATATATATATATATATGTATATATATATATATATATATAATTCCTGCTACACTATTATCTATCTGGGTAGAGGTATACAGTGCCATTCAAATTATTTGGAATTGATTTCGTTAACTATTTTACAGCATGCTATTAGAAAAGGGACGATTTACAACACTTTTAGAAAAACAAGCTTAAAATTACAGAGACGTATTTCGCATTTTTACATAAATATACGTTTTAAAACTTTTGAATACTTGGGACAAGAACTATCATAAGAGTTTGTTTACATTTTTTGTATTTAAAAAGTGTTTTAACATTAAAAAGTCAAATAAAAAGATTGAAACAAAATATTAATTATCAATATAAAAAATATAATGCCAATAATAATAAAATGTTTATTGAAACAAAATTTGTCAAAATAACAAATAGATGCATAATAATTAATGTACAAAAATTAAATAAAAATTTTAATATACTCACAAGATAACAAAAATACATAGGTAAATAAAAATGTTACTGTACAATATCAATATTTAAAAATAAAAATAATTTTCTTAGAAATAACATTTCATGTACTTATAAATAGATAAATTCCGTTAAAAGGAAGATTATGGACCAGTACTACCCTTGAGCAATTCGCAAACGACTCCCTACTTTGGAAGTTTATGATACCAATCTTTGCAGTCATGTCAATTCCAAATAAAGTGACTAGCACTATACCTGAAATAATACCTATATAAAATTTAGAATCGTTGCAGTAAACGCAATGAGTGATCATTCGGAATGACATTTAGACCGAATTTGACATTCTGATTAAAGGTAAAAGATCAAAGCAAGTGCCAAAGTCAAGATAAGTGTAGGGACTTCGTGATTGAAGTCAGGTATGATAGTCTGATTTTTCAGTCAGACTGTCATTCCTGATTAACCGTGTAAGGTCCGCTTAATATACATCAATAAAGCCAGATATCATTTTACTCTACCATGTATTTTAGTGGTTTAAAAGAAATGAGACCTTTGGAAATATAAAGGCGGGTTTATAGATTGACGCTGAGGCTGAAGTTGAGGTAGAGGCTGATTTAGCGCTAGTTGAATCTACGCAACTAAATATAATTCATAAATTAAACGCTGAGGCTGCGACTGAGGTTGCGACTGAGGTTGCGGTTGAGGTTGCGAGTTGCGTAGATTCAACTAGCGCTGCCTCAGCCTCAACCTCAAAATCAGCCCCAGCGTCAATCTATAAACCCGCCTTAATGGTTGCTACAAAATTACAACTTAATCCCAAGTGACCATTTTAACTTATTCTGGTTTTGGTTATATGATTTCTAGGTTAGAAAAAAAAAAACAAATTGAAGAAGTTATAATCAAGTTTATAATATCTTTAAAAATATTACGATCCAGTTGCATAATACATTGTTAACTTAATCAGTGAGTTAACTAGGCAACTAGATTGTCAACTGTCTACTAATTATATTGAAGGGTCTTATTGCAGTAGATTGATAAGAGAAGCAATAGCAATTCATAAATAAATCGATAATATCAATCAATGTGAGAGCACTGATGTAAATCAAATTTGGTTTCCTTTAATTAATAATTTATAAATGTTAGTTACTTATTTGTTACCTAGTAACTTGTTTTTATGTTCTGTTTATTTACTGTATGTCATTTGTATCATTACTACTTTGACTGCAAGGAAAAAGTAGTATAGCGTTTGGTACGGTGTCTGTAACATTTTCAAAAAAAAAAAAAATTGTATAGAAATCCTTCATATAGCCTCTAGATGACGAATCTGAACTTAGTTTATGTGGGTGTATGGATGTGCGTCGTCAGCTCGCTCGCTCACTCGCTCGCTCGGTCCTCAGACCAAATTTTGTGATCGCAACTCCTCCTAGACGGTTCAACCGATTTTAATGAAATTTTCAGGATAAATTTGCCTGGTGCCCAAGATGGTCATGTGGTTTTGGTTTTTTCCAGTGATGCCAACTTTCCGAGAAAAAAATTACTAAAGTTTTTAAAAAGTCATTGTGGCTACATTATTTATCCGATTTTGATCAAATTTTCAGGAAAGATTCCCCTAGTACCCACATACATTACGTAATTTTAATATAATACAGTGTTGCCAACTTTCCGAGAAAAAAATTACCAAAGTTTTTAAAAATTTATTACGGCCATGTTGTTTAACCGATTTTGTTCAAATTTTCACAAAAAATTCTTCTGGTATCCATATAAATTAGATAATTTCAACAAAATACAGTGTTGCCAACTTTCTGAGAAAAAATTACTAAAATTTTTAAAAATTTATTACGGCCATGTTGTTTAACCGATTTTGTTCAAATTTTCACAAAAGATTCTTCTGGTATCCATATAAATTAGATAATTTCAAAAAAGTACAGTGTTGCCAACTTTCTGAGAAAAAAATTACTAAAATTTTTAAAAATTTATTATGACCACTTTATTTAACCGATTTATGTGATAATGTCAAAGTAGTCTATATATGGGTTTACCTATATACTTTTAATCTTGTTTTTTATAGATTTAATACAGAACTAAATACTGAAACCATTTTATGTTATTGTATTAAAATATAAAATACTATTTTTCTTTAATTTAAATTTCGGTGATTGCATAGCGATGTAGAATAATAAAAATACAAAACCGCACATACTGAATTATGTGAAATAAATAAGCATTATATAATCGGTGTAGCCATGCAAAAATTTTCACAAGCAAGAAAAATTATTATTCATTGGTTGCTGGCTGTGTACTCTATATATATATATATATATATATATATATATATATATATATATATATATATATATATATATATATATCAGACCCGTATTAGACAAATTAAAAATACATTTGACGGCTTAAACAGACAGACTGTGAGAGAGTTATATGCAAATTTATATTATATACCTTTAGATATTTATGTATATGCAGTAGTACACACAGTATAGGTCTTGCATAATTTGCAAATTTAAATATACACAGAATGACGAAAAAGTTTGGAGATAAAATTCATTAGGATGTTTCAGAACTGGCTAAAAAAAAATATTAAATACTTCAAAAAAAAATTATTTAAATACAAATACTACTTGAAATTAAATACTTAAAATTACAAAATAATATTATTTTTACAGAAAAATTATGTAAACTGTCGTTTTGCTGAAATAATATGTAATTGTTTTTACATTAGTTTTTATGTAAAACGACAACTTTTTAGCAGTGTACAATCTGATTTTCTTAATAATAATCAAGTAAAATTCCGAGTAAAATTTGTATAATCTTAAAAATTTAGTATAAAATCCGTAAAATCAATGGAAAACCATTACAATCTCAACAATTATACTTAAAATTTGTATACAATCTATAGTCTACAAAATTAGAGAAAATGGTTTCCTGCTGTCGAAAAAATACTTAATTTCAATTCTCATTATATTTTATATATTATGTATTGCAGATAATAAATATTATATAAGTTATTTTGAATTTTTAAATAATATAAATTTTGAAAATATTTTATAACATATATGCACACAAAATGCAAACAACACAGAAATAGTTCAAATATTCATTTTAATTATAAGCTGCGAGCGATATTAATTTTAATTTAAAAATTTTCATAAATAAAATTTTCTATTTTCAACTGTTTATTTAATATCACGAATATATAATAATAAATATGTTAGTTTCATAAAAAAAATACATATTAATATTCATTTTAAAAAATATTATTTTTATTTCGTAAAATAAAATGTTTTAAATATGAATTTAAATTTAATACTAGAATTCTGCATAGATCTATAGCGTTACAGATTGTTGTCTTTTTCAGAATAGTGGAAAGAGTTTGTGCCACACAATAAATTTTGAATACATGACATGATCAAGTATGTAGATACATTGTAAGAAATATATGTTAGAGGGGTGGTAGTAATAAAGGTGGGTGGTGAGGAGGTGGTCGGTGAGAATAGTAAAAAGTTTTAATTTGGATAATAAGTGGATTGATAAGTGAAAAGGAAATGTAGGCGTGTTGGGATAAATATTGTTCTGTGCTGGGGTACGGCGGAGGTTTGGTGACCGTGAGGGGTAAAGAGAGTTATGTGTAGGCTATATGTCGGGGTGCGAACGAGACGGAAACAGGTACTAGAAAAAAAAGGTCGTTTTGGCGCAGCGGGTGATAGACAGAAAGATTCGGTATTATGATTTGCCTGGGCGATCTGTATAATAAATAAATAAAAGATATCTCAATTCACCAATAAGTATTTAATAATAATTAACTAAGCATGCAAATGAATTAATAATAATTACATAGTATATGGAATATATATATAACAGAAAACAAAAGTAAATATTAAAAGGTATGATTGTCAATCGTGTGATGCAGGATGGTCGTGGTCCAAGCACGCGCGCCACCATTTAGCTGCGGGGTTGATTAGTACCTATAACAATCGTTAAAACCCATACATGAATACTCTTTGTATTCGTGAGCGGTTATAACTAAAGTAATTCGCTACTATTTCTCAATCCTCATTTACACACATGCGTCATGCACCTAGTGACTAGGCCAGCCAGTCACATACGGATGTTGATTCACCACGGTGGAACTAGGGTTACCGCACAGAGTCACTTCCCCTCGTTGGCCCCGAAAAATCGTGACCAGGGTACCGGGTTAATACACGCTCGGTCCCGACATCCCACGTTGGATCAGGGTCCCGCCACAGATCTCATAATCCTTCTAATAGTACATAAGCGTCCACGGCGTACCGCAGCATAACCGTGCGACGCAAATGCACCAACAAACATCTCAATCTCTCAATCTCTCAATAACTCTATCAATCTGCCAATTAAAATATATCATAACAACTCACCGAAATATATCCAATAGTCCAATAATGCAACACAAACAATATATAGTACAAACACAAATAATATATAAAATAATATCTATTTAAACAAACACAAGATCTAGACACAACTGTACTTAATGAATGCTAAACAAAGAATGCTCATAGCTAGAAGCACGAAGGGCCAGTTCGCGCTAAAAGCCACGCATCCTATTTTTCTACATATCATATTACAGCAACACATGTTTAGCTTTTAGATAACTGAGATTTTTGGTTGCAGTTTGCAAAGATTGAAAAAGTACAGTCAGTTAAAGATTTTTAGCAAGATTTACGTTTTAAAAGTTAAAATGTTATAATAAAATAGAACTACAAAAATGCATGCTGACAACTCGGCCATCCTGATAAAATCCTCGTCCCGAGGATAGGATTGGTAAGTAGGATTAATACCTCTTTAGTCGCTGTCCGAACTATCAGAAGAATCGGAGACTCCGCCAGAAGTTACCCACGGCTTCATGCGGTCCGCTGCCACTATGCTGTTATATTTTCTTCGTGCGCTCCGGTTTGTCGTTTGTTCGTAGACAACGTATCGGTCGTTTGGTAAACATTTTAGTATTGTAAAAGGTCCCGTGAAACGAGGTCGTAGTTTCCTGCTTATACTTTCACCTTTTGTTTGCATTTCAACTACAACCTGTTCACCTATTTTATAATGTCGTGGTAATTTTCGTTTTCTGTCATAACGTTCTTTTTGTTTTTGTTGTTCAGTTGTAATTCTGTCAGCAACTTCTTCTCGTGTACGTTGTAAATCAGGTAAATGTGGTCGTTGTTCTTGTATGTAATTAGTTAATTGTGCGTCTCCCTGTGCCCTCGGTCGATAGCCAAACAGCAGTTCACTTGGTGTCTTGTTAGTCGTTTTTGATACAGTGTTATTCATAGCAAACTGTATATTTGCTGTCTCATTGTCCCAATGTAAACTGTCCATTGCAGTCGCGGCTAAAGCCGATAGAGCCGTACTGTTGTAACGTTCTACCTGTCCGTTCGCACGCGGCGTAGCCACAGCATTCAGTATATGTCGTATTCCATTTGTCGTACAAAAGTCTTTGAAATTTTTCGATGTAAAACTGGTTCCGCGATCGCTGATAAGTCGAGTCGGTATGCCGAATGTATTAAATATAGTCTTTAATTTAGAAATAACGTGCTTGGTTTGAGTATTTCTAACGGGTTGCAGGAATGTATATTTGGTGAAAGCGTCAACAATAACAAGTAGATGAGTATTTCCTCTCTTGCTTTTATTAAATGGGCCAAGATGATCTAAGTGGAGTGTATGAAAAGGAATCGGAATTTTCTTAATAGGATGTAACAATCCTTCTTTTCGTCCAGTCGGTCGTTTGTTATAGATACAATTAATGCAACAACTAATATATTTGTCTACGTACTTGCGCATTTTCGGAAACCAGTAACACTCGTATAATTTCTGTAATGTTTTGTCAGTACCAAAGTGTCCAAAATTATCGTGTGCCTCGCGCACAATCTGATTGCGCATACCACGCGGCACAAGCCATTGCAGTCCAGTCGGTGCAATTTTATAAACTTTATTGTCTTTTAATTTAAATTGTTTATGAGTATTTCGCTCATAGTCCGTTGTCGGTGTTTTTAATAAAACGTCACGTATTAATTTTATTTTATCATCGGTCATTTGTCCAGCCAACACCCAGTCTTCGATGTCAATGTGAAATATTTGTAAAAAGTCGGCACCCTGTGGTTCGTCATTGTCCGGATTTCTACTTAGTGCGTCTACATGTAACATTCTAGTACCGGGTCGGTATTCGATTGTGAATGAGAATTCTTGTAACTGCAACCACCAACGCGCTACGCGTGGTAATAAATCTCGTTTCGTACTAGCAGTCTTTAGTGCGTTGCAGTCAGTCACTAACTTAAACTTAATACTAAGTAAATAAACACGAAACTTTTTTAATGTTTCTACTACAGCTAAAGTTTCTAATTCGTATGAATGATAGATCGATTCCTGTTTTGATGTCTGTCTACTGTAATAAGAAACCGGTTTTAATCGTCCATCTGTTTGTCTTTGTAGTAAAATACCACCGAGTCCGAGTTTACTAGCGTCTGTATGAACTTCGGTTTCCGCGTTAGGGTTGTAAATTGCTAACAACGGTTCACTAGTCATTTCCCTTTTCATATAGTCAAATGCGGTCTGTTGCTCGTCATTCCATACCCATGGTTGATCTTTTTTTGTTAGAATTGTCAATGGTTTTACAACAGTAGCGTAATTTTTAACAAAATGTCTGAAAAACCCTGTAAGTCCAATGAACTGTCTTATATTGTGTACACTAGTCGGGGTAGGAAAATGTTTTATTGCTTTAACCTTTTCTCTACCTGGCTTTACACCATCCGAATTTATTTCGAAACCAAGAAACGTAATGGTAGATTGAAAGAAAAAGCATTTCTTTAAGTTTAACGTTAGTTTATTTAGTCGCATCGTTTGTAAAAGAGTTTTTAGTCTTTGTAGTCCGTTATCAAACGTGGTCGCCGGTGATACAATGTCATCGAGGTACGCGGTCGCAATATCGTCTTTCAATGGTCCTAATACTTTATTTATCATTCGTTGAAATACCGCGGGCGCGTTAGTCAAACCAAAACCCATTCGATTGAATTCATACTGTCCGTCTGGGGTAACAAAAGCTGTTTTGTGTCGCGATTCTTCAGCTACCGGTATTTGATAGTAACCGGAAGTAAGGTCAAGTGTCGTAAAGTATTTAGCGCCCTGTAACTGGTCTAATTGGTCGTCAATACGCGGTAACGGGTGTCTGTCGGGTACAGTTTGGTTATTTAATTTACGATAGTCAATACAAAGTCGTTCTTCGCCATTTTTCTTTTTAACTAATAATATGGGTGATGCAAACGATGAATTTGATTCGCGTATGATACCAGCATCAAGTAGCTCGCCTACAATATCTTTAACTTTTTGTCTCGCGTCCGGTGACATACGGTACGGCCTATACGTCACGGGTTTGTCATCGGTTAATTTAATTTGCATTTCAGCCGCTGTTGTACAGCCTATTTCTTTTACGTCTGACGCAAAACAGTCCGAAAAGTCTTTAATTAATCGTAAAATCTGTTGTCGTTGTTCTATAGTTACGTCTGGTCCAATGTTTACGTTATCGTCACTTATTATTGTGTTTACAGAAAACACAATGTCATTGTCAGTCTGGGGTTTGCAGGCAGTGCCTCGTACTAAAGTTTTATTAGGTTTTAGGTACAGGTCATAGTTGGAAAGATTTATGACGGGTATACAAATTTCAGATTTACGGTTGACGTGACCGATGCTTTGCGGAATACAATATTCTTGGCCGGGTTTGTGTCTCATGCTGCGTTCGATGAATACATCGCCCGTTTGGTCAGCTGTGCATTTAACATAATCGGTATAGCCAGGAGGGATTATTTTTGGTTCGTTTGTAACAATTATAATTTTTATTTTATTAATGGGATCGATATTAGGTAGGATTTGTTGTTTTTCCAGGATTTTCAATGTATTTTCGTCTTTATAAATTTCGATGTGTGATTGTTCCGTATAGTTTTGTCCGATTATCATTGGTACTTGTTGTACACAGTCGGGTACTACATGTATATCTATTATGGCCGAAACACTGTCAATTGTCAGATTTTGTTTTACTAAGCAGCCTATTGTTTCGGTACGTCCATCCGCAAAACCGCGTATTACTCGTTGAATTGTAGTGTCAGGTATCAGTCGTAAATCATGAGCGTTAGTTTTACGTATAGTGCTACAGGTAGCACCTAGGTCAATAAATGCTAATATGTCACATGCGTTTAATTTTACGTGCTTAAAGTATTTACTGTCAATCGTACTATTATTTGTAAAACAAATGTAGTGACCTTTGTCCGCGATTTTGTTATGATTGGGTGCTGGCAATGTCTTTGGTCGGCATTCGAAACTACGGTGTCCGTATCGGTTACACTTGTAGCATAGTATACCTCTCGAGCGGTCGGCTACGGGACGGCTGTTGTTCCCCGGGCGGTTGTGATGGTGCGGGCTGCTATAGGGGTACGGGCGACTAGGTCCGGGGTGCGGGCGGCTAGGTCCGGGTTGCCTGTGGCTATGGGTGGCTAGGTCCTTCAAATACATCAACAACTGTTCCGGCGTTTTGTATTGGCACGCTCTAGCCGACGATTGCGTCACGACATCGCTAATGCCACCAATAATACAGTCAACGGCATCCTCTCCGGTAATATTTAAAACTTGCAGCATTGACAGCTTTTCAAAATAATACCGGAGATATGTTTCCTGATGCTGTTTGGTTCTGTTTATCATGTCGCGCAGCAGATCGTGATAATTAACACGGGTTGGAAATGTGTTAGTTAACATTATTTTCCACGTCGCCCAGTCATGGTTTTTATGTGGAAGCGACTGGTACCATGACAGCGCCAATCCGCTTAGCTTTGCTGTAGCGTTAATTATAATGTCGCGCTCGCTCCAACCACATAAATGCGCCCACTCTTCGACTGATTGCAGCCATCGCTCCATGGTAACGTTTTTGTTCTCGGTATTGAAAGTGGGCAGATTTCCTTGCCCGATGCTACCACTAGCAGCTGGTCGTTGCGTATTATTTAACGATTGCTGAACGAATTGCAGCATCAAATTTGACAACTGCTGCAAGTTGTCGTTTATGTTAGTAGTGGAGTTACTCCTGCCATCAGTCGGCACGTTATCGCTGACCGACGGGGTCGCGTTTGTTGATGAGTGGTCTTGAACCACTAACACCGGTTCAAATCCGCGAAACTCTGGCGACATCGGGGTAGCTTCTCTTTCATTTATACGGTCTGCCATGTCGCGTAGTTCAGATCCCACTTCTGAAGTTATTAGAGGGGTGGTAGTAATAAAGGTGGGTGGTGAGGAGGTGGTCGGTGAGAATAGTAAAAAGTTTTAATTTGGATAATAAGTGGATTGATAAGTGAAAAGGAAATGTAGGCGTGTTGGAATAAATATTGTTCTGTGCTGGGGTACGGCGGAGGTTTGGTGACCGTGAGGGGTAAAGAGAGTTATGTGTAGGCTATATGTCGGGGTGCGAACGAGACGGAAACAGGTACTAGAAAAAAAAGGTCGTTTTGGCGCAGCGGGTGATAGACAGAAAGATTCGGTATTATGATTTGCCTGGGCGATCTGTATAATAAATAAATAAAAGATATCTCAATTCACCAATAAGTATTTAATAATAATTAACTAAGCATGCAAATGAATTAATAATAATTACATAGTATATGGAATATATATATAACAGAAAACAAAAGTAAATATTAAAAGGTATGATTGTCAATCGTGTGATGCAGGATGGTCGTGGTCCAAGCACGCGCGCCACCATTTAGCTGCGGGGTTGATTAGTACCTATAACAATCGTTAAAACCCATACATGAATACTCTTTGTATTCGTGAGCGGTTATAACTAAAGTAATTCGCTACTATTTCTCAATCCTCATTTACACACATGCGTCATGCACCTAGTGACTAGGCCAGCCAGTCACATACGGATGTTGATTCACCACGGTGGGACTAGGGTTACCGCACAGAGTCACTTCCCCTCTTTGGCCCCGAAAAATCGTGACCAGGGTACCGGGTTAATACACGCTCGGTCCCGACATCCCACGTTGGATCAGGGTCCCGCCACAGATCTCATAATCCTTCTAATAGTACATAAGCGTCCACGGCGTACCGCAGCATAACCGTGCGACGCAAATGCACCAACAAACATCTCAATCTCTCAATCTCTCAATAACTCTATCAATCTGCCAATTAAAATATATCATAACAACTCACCGAAATATATCCAATAGTCCAATAATGCAACACAAACAATATATAGTACAAACACAAATAATATATAAAATAATATCTATTTAAACAAACACAAGATCTAGACACAACTGTACTTAATGAATGCTAAACAAAGAATGCTCATAGCTAGAAGCACGAAGGGCCAGTTCGCGCTAAAAGCCACGCATCCTATTTTTCTACATATCATATTACAGCAACACATGTTTAGCTTTTAGATAACTGAGATTTTTGGTTGCAGTTTGCAAAGATTGAAAAAGTACAGTCAGTTAAAGATTTTTAGCAAGATTTACGTTTTAAAAGTTAAAATGTTATAATAAAATAGAACTACAAAAATGCATGCTGACATATATCTTAAATTTATGTAATTTTACATAAATTTTAACAGTAAAAATAACAACTTTTTAATAAAATACACAAAAAAGGGAGTCAGAAACAATATGGCTAAATATTTTTTTATAATTTTTTATATTTTTATTATATATAAAATTGTTATATTGATTCTTATTAACAAAATTATTCAGTTACTTTTATTTATTTATTATTTTATTATCGACTTCATGAATAATTGTATATTCTGTAAATTTTATGATGCTGTACTATTTTTTATGTATTTGTTTCTGAATTTTCTACAAAGAACATGTAAGTTATAATAAATTTTTTAATTATATTATAATTATTCTTGTTGTATTGGTGTTGAGTTCATTAATAAATTTCAGGTCCTGAGAAAGGTCGGAAAAGTACTGAAAGCTTGACATAGAATCTTTAATGAGAGTTTGAATCGAACATCTACCTGTTGAACTACCTTCCCATCGAAATTTAATCTTTTATATATATTTAATTCTGTAAACAGATGACATATTTATGTCAAGACAGTTTCGTTTTTAGTTACCATGTCTGCAGTAGTTGTTATACAAATTTTTATATTTTATAAATTTATTTAATGATGTCTTTGTATCGTTTAAATGAGTCGTATAGATGCAAAACTCACTATTTGGTAAATTTTATGTTCTAAGATATTTGCAAAAAAAACTGTTATAGCTGAGTGTAATTGTATTTTGATGATAAAATCTTGTTACTAGATGGCACTTATTAAATAAGTAATGCCATCTAATAACAAGATTTTATCATCAAAACACAATTACACTCAGCTATAACAGTTTTTTGCAAATATCTTAGAACATAAAATTTACCAAATAGTGAGTTTTGCATCTATACGACTCAAATACACTATAAAAAGTGATATTTAAGCATCTATTTAGGTGATGGTTATCGCTAACAAATCCATTTTTGTGAAAAAAAATATGTACGTAATTGAATATATATTTTTATCAAATAATTGCTTTATCAAATCGTATAACATGTCCGTTTTCATTAGTCATATCGGTAATAATAATTTAGATAACTGTCACAAAAGTATATATTATAGTTATCATTTCATTACAAAATGAAAATGAATACATTAAAAAATAAAATGCGGCAATCAATAATTGACACATAGATATATATATTATTTATATAGCTTTTTCTCCTGTATTACATTTTTTTTTAAATTACATATTTTTTTTTGTATTCAATACCAATCTGATATTTTAGCCAGTACATCATTTAATGTTAGCAAGAAACTCTACCTGTGATATAAAATATACAAGCTACACCAGATTTATTTAAACCAGTGTCACACTATCACATTTCAAGTCTACAAATATAGTATATAATATAATATTTAATGTATTTTTGTTTGAATAAAAAAAACTAAAAAAGGTATTATTTAGCATAGTAAATAAATTTTCCAGAACTCATTATATTAAAATAAAACGGCTTTAAGTTATAGTTCTGGTTTAATATTTATTAATAATTGACGTGTCGGCAAAGTCGACGTACGTCTTCAGATTGATAGAACAAGATAAGTCACTACGTCTAAATCATCCAGATAAATCTGCTATTACTTAATGTGCGTTAGAAATTTTTTATGAAAATTCAAAATACTGTAATAATTGCAAGACACATCAGAGATGCAATAGAAATTAAAAAAAAAAACAAAAAAAATTAATCAGTGCGAAAGCATTAATTTAAACTAAATTTGGCTTTTTTTAATTAAAATTTTATAAATTATATGTCCTAGTAACTTATTTTGTTACTCAGTAACTTGTTTCTATGTTCTGTTTATTTATTGTATTTTTTTTCTGATAAAGATGTACGTTCAGTTCATTGAAATATCGATTATTAATAAATATTAATACAGAACTATAACCTAAAGCTGTTTCATTTTTTAAAATATTTTTGATGCGTGTTAAAAAACAATGCAGGTACTTTATTTTACATAAAAACCATAGTAAAAAAAAAATTACATATTATTTCATAAATATTCTTTAAAAATAATACAATTTATTAATTTTGAGTAAAATAATTAATTTACCATATTATATATGTTTTTTCTTACTGAAAAAGTAAGCAAACATATAAAATATACGAATTTTTTATTCAAATTATGCGTAAAAGTTTTCCTGTGATGTCTGTAAATATACATATTAAATTATTGCCTCGGGTTTTTATATAAAATTACCTAATTTTTATTTACAGTGCAAGCTTATCTGTAAGTTTAAAATTATATTAAATTTGTTTTGTCAGCACCAACTTATGATAATTTTAAAACTTTTTGCCAGTTTGCTTTTGCAAGAACCATTATTATTTCTATCGGAAGGACGCTTGTTTGTGTTCGTATACCTAATATCTGTATATGTCATAAGTCTTTTTACAGCAAGTCTTCATAAAAGTTCTATTGTATATTATTTTTAGAAAAAAAAATTAAATTTCAAAAAAATAAAAAATTATTTCTTTTTCATCTAGAAAAATCAGTAAAATCTATCGCAGCCTTTCTCAAATTTCCTGCTTTTAAAGCATTGGGAACAAAATGACTCGTCGCTGGAGATAGTCCAGGCCGTCGGGACGTATATAATACGACCCTCATAATACATAACCCGGGGGGCGATTTGTACTTGCCCCTCGCGCCTTCCTTGCAGGGGGTGGTTGTCGGCGGAATGAAGGGTGAAGGTACACAAGCTTTCTCATACAGACACCCCACACGTTGCTATAGAACGGGACAGCTGGTAATAGCTCTATCTTTGTCTCTTGCATTATATATAGGTTGCGGTGTACTAACTAAGTATAGGTAGGTACATAGTTCAAGTTATAGTATTTGGTTTTTGCTTAAATCGCCATTAATTTATTATGATAAACTAATTAAATCATCAATACATCACAACGAGCAAAATCAAATTTGACATTCAACATTAAAAATTTTTTTCTTATTTATTATGAATATAATTTACGTAGTTTATTAATAAGGACGGTTATTGAATATTCAGTCGTTTTAATTCGCAAGCAGCCATCAAATTTGGTGGCTGCTTGCTTTGGATCGTTTAGTTTCAAATCTATAATAAAATCAATTTTTATAATATTTACAAAAACATATATAATATTATACATGGATAGATTTGTTTCTCTCTCTTGAGGATTACTAATAAAGGTTATGCACGTGCTGTTTTTTAATGAAAGATTTTTTATTCGAATGACACCAGCTTATTATCAGCTTAGAACATTATTTACTATAAAAGCCAATTTAATAATTTATTTGAATATAAATTTCTCCTGAGAAAGTGCTCGGGTAAGCATGAAACGTCGAGATATTTATAATATTTAATAAATAATATCCGAATTAAAACGACTGAGTATTCCTTCTTTATTAAAAAACTATTTACAGTCGAAACAAACATTTCAAATTTTCAATATTTGAATGCATTCCTGAGCTGCGGACTCCAAAAGATATTACTAATTTCAAATAAAGAAAAAAAAATCGAAATACGTCAGAAACAGTTGAACTAAAGTAAAATGTTATAATATGTCATATGTAAAATTTACTCTTAAATTGAGTAATAAAATGGAGTAGTATTCTATTTAAAATAAGGAATTTAGAGTTGACTTTTGGTTAAACAGGAAGTTGCAGCTTATTGCTAATATTTTACTTCAACTAAGCATATCGGAATACTTTCTTATATACCAAATTTGTCGACATAATATTATATACAGATAGTGTAAGCTCGTCATTAATTAAAAAATCCATAAATTTCATGATCTAGTTACTTATTTGTTACCTATTAACTTGTTGCTATGTTCTGTTATTTACTGTAACGTCATTTGTATCATTTATCTTGATGAAGACGGACGTTAAGTTTTGTCAAAACGTAGTTTATAAATAAATTTTGATACAGAACTTGAACCTAAATCAGTTTTATTGTAATATATAATGAGTTCTGAAAGATTTTTTACTACGTTATCCTATATATAATTTTAAGTAAGTGTTACAAAATTATTGTACTTTTGTACCCCAGAGAAGTTAGCAATAAAGTTCCAGCAATAAATCCTATACCTCGTCATACTAATGTTTTGCTTAATAACTAAAAAACTAATTAGCGGATTTTAATTCGGTTTGCAGCATTCATTAGTTTATATCTTTTTCTAGTTTTGTGCTAATTTTGTTTTACGAAATATTTATTAGAAATATTAAAAAAATGATTTTGAATAAAGTGCTCTGAAAATTTTACAATTATTTCTAAATATTTATATTACCATTCAATATTTTTCAAATCTGTTCTGGCACAAAACTCGTACTCAATAAAAGCTATCAATTGATATATAACTCATTATAATTACGTTTTTAATTAATTAGAAGTCGACGATTTAATTCCCTCGAAAATTAAACATTTATTGAAATACTTAAAATTTCTCAAATGTTTGTATGGACAAAAATTGTATGAATACTAAATCATTTTACCTAGTTATGTTAAAAGAAATTATCAAAAAATCTTAATTAGATAAGAAGTTATTTAATAAAATTATATTTTTTTTAATAATTTCAAACTCCGTCAAAGTAACATATGTATTGTTGAAATTTTGCATAGATAAAACTTGTATAGATAGAACGTAATATTATCTAATTATGGCAAAAAGAATTGTCAAATTATCTTGATTAGAAATAGAGTTATATCATAAAATATAAGTCATTGCAATTTCACTATGTAGATAAAAACTCTTAGAAATACACAAGTTTCGATAGCCGTTTTCAGTTCAACAATAAAATGTCTAATAACTTAAAAACGAATTAATATTTTTTTTTGTGGTTTTTAGTAGTCAATAGTTTACATCTTTTCCTAGTTTTGTGCTAATTTTATTTTACTAAATATTTATTAGAAATATTTATAAAATGACTTTAAATGATAAACTGATAATTTCAAACTCCATCAAATTAACATATTTCTTGTTGAAATTTTGCATAGATAAAACTTGTATAGTTAGAACGTAATATTATATAGGATTTATTGCTGAAACTTTATTGCTAACTTCTCAGGGGTGAATTTAATTAGATTAAAATCGAAATTTTCAAAATAATAAAAATGGCTACTCGTGGTCGTAATGGTTCTCGTATTAGGAATGTTATATTTATTTATATCATTTCTTCTCATTCTGATGATATACGATACGCACATTTATTGACAATGGTTCAATATGCGTGGTTACATATATCTTAAGTATTTAATGGTTATGGCTTAGGTACTGTTCAGACTATAGGAGAAATTGATAATTAAAATGATCAATTAACAATGTTTAGGCATATGTAAATATTCAGGTAGTAGAATATTTAGTTTGGTATATTTACCAATGACTACTTAAAGAGAGCAGGTACCCCATGCAAACGACCCTTTTAACAGTTTGTATTGTATACGATGGGATTTATGTACAACTGGTATCCCGGCACTGACGGAATGGTGCACTACCGTTCTGTTTACAGAGCCTGCTGTGCCAAACAATAAAATTAAACCTTGAACTAGAAATACAACTGTATTATTACCATTGCCTACATAGCCCAGCAATGTTTTATGCCGTGTAGAGAGTAAGGGACAGTAACTAGTGTAGATACTGATAATAATAATTATTATCAGTATAACAATTAATATCAATATAACAATTATTATCAGTATAACAATTATTGTTATTTACTTGTAGCTAATTTATCAGATAGAGATTTGACTATTAAATCAAATAAAGTTTTAGCGCGAGGTTTGCCGTGCAAACCTGAATCTGTTTTATCAAACAATTTAGAAAATTTTGCTAATAATGATGTGTTACAAAATTTAAACGTAGGTGAAGAGTTAACTTCATATCAGAAAAATAAATTAATAGAATTATTAAATAAATATAAAAACGTATTTTCATGTAGTGTTCAAAATTTAGGTTGTACAAATGCCGCGGAAGTTGAAATTAAATTAACTGAAAATACGCCAATTACTTATCGGCCATATAGATTATCATATCATGAGAGAGAACAAGTGCAAGACATTGTAAAAGAGTTATTAGATTCAAATATAATTCGCGAATCAAATTCACCATTTGCTTTTCCGATATTACTTGTTAAAAAGAAAAACGGCGAAACACGTATGTGTGTAGATTATAGAAAATTAAATCGTGTTACTGTGAAAGATCGCTTTCCACTTCCACATATTGATGACCAGTTAAATCAATTACAAGGTACAAAATATTTTACTAGCTTAGATATGACATCAGGATATTATCAAATCCCTGTTGCTGAAAATTCTAAACACTTAACGTCATTTATTACCCCTGATGGACAATACGAATTTAATCGTTTGCCATTTGGTTTGACAAACGCGCCCGGAGTATTTCAACGCATGATAAATAAAATTTTAGGTCCATTACGGAATACGATTGCTATGGCATATTTAGACGATATACTAAGTCCAGCTTCTAATTTTGAAGAAGGGTTAGAACGTCTCAAAACATTATTAGAAATTTTTCAAACACATAATTTAACTTTAAATCCCCGAAAATGTTATTTTTTTAAAACAAAAATAGATTATTTAGGCTTTGAAATAAATAGTGATGGTGTAAAACCCGGTTCCGAAAAGATCAAATCTGTAAAAAACTTTCCACGTCCCGAAAGCGTACATAATATTAGACAATTTCTCGGTTTAACAAGTTATTTTCGTCATTTTATTCAAAATTACGCAATTATCGCACGTCCACTAACAATATTAACACGTAAAGAACAATCTTGGATTTGGGAATCGGAACAGGAAAATGCATTTAAAAATTTAAAAATCAAATTAACAGAACGCCCATTATTATCGCTTTATAACCACAAAGCCGAAACTCAAGTGCACACGGATGCAAGCCAGTTAGGCCTGGCTGGCATTTTATTGCAGCGGCAATCGCAAAAAGGTAAACTACAGCCCGTGGAATACTATAGCCGACAAACGACACCACAGGAGGCCAAGTACCATTCTTATGAATTGGAAACGTTAGCTGTTGTTGAAACTCTGAAGAAATTTAGAGTATATTTATTAGGGTTAGAATGTAAAGTTGTAACGGATTGCAATGCATTAAAGACAGCTTGCACAAAACGAGATTTAATACCGCGAATCGGTCGATGGTGGCTCCAGTTACAGGAATTCACTTTTACCATTGAATATCGAGCTGGAGTTAAAATGGCGCACGTAGACGCACTAAGTAGGAATCCAAACAGCACCGAACCGCCCACTAAAGAATTTACAATTTTTAGAATCGAACAAGCCGATTGGGTTCTAGCGGGTCAATTAACGGATGAGAAAATTAAATTAGTTCGCGAAATATTGTCAAAACCACCCACAACAGAATACGAGAAAAAGATTTACAAAGATTACTGTTTACGCGAGGGTCGAGTCTATAGACTAACTGCATCTGGGTTACAATGGGTCGTGCCGAAGGGACAGCGCCAGCAGGTAGTAAGGGCGTCGCACAATGATTTCGGTCATTTCGGTCTAGACAGAACCTTAAACAAGCTTTGTGAATCGTATTGGTTTCCACAAATGCGGAAATACGTTGAAAAATATATCGCTTCTTGTATTCAGTGCTTGTACCATAAACAACCGCGGGGCAAACAGCCTGGTTTCTTACATCCGATAGAAAAAATAGCTATACCCTTTCACACTTTGCATATAGATCACATGGGACCGTTTAGTAAAAGTAATAGGGGAAAAACACAATTATTTTTAATTATTGATGCATTTACTAAATACATGCATATAAAACCGGTACGAAACACTAAAACTAAATATGTTATAGAAACTCTCGAAAATTTATTTAAAACTTTTGGAAGTCCAACTAGAATCATATCAGATCGTGGCACATCATTTACATCTAAAGTATTTAAATTATTTTGTGAAAAATTAGGCATTAAACACATATTAACCGCTGTAGCAACACCGCGCGCTAATGGGCAAATAGAACGTGCAAATTGGACGACATTAACGGCACTAGCAACCGCTTCGGACAATGATCTCACTTGGGATAAACAAATAGATAGCATACAGTTTGCAATAAATAATAGCGTAAATTCCGCGACAGGTAAAACTCCGAGTGAATTGCTTTTTGGATATAGGCCTCGTGCAATATCTGATGCGCAATTGACGACTGAGATTCAACCGGATAGGCCGACAATTTCAAATATACATGCAGAAAGAGAAGCAGTAGCAGTAAAAATACGCGATAATCAGTTAAAACAAAAAGAAAATTTTGACAAAAAGAGAATAGTACCAAAACAGTACAAAGAAGGTGAGTTAGTAATGTTAAAAAAGCAGAAAATTAGTGAGGGTACGAGTACAAAATTACAACCTAATTACGTCGGATCGTTTACAATTACAAAAATTTTACCAAACGACCGTTATGTAGTGCAAGATATGACCGGATCTCGACGTAGTTAAAGGGCAAAATATTCGAATGTAGTAGCCGTAGATAGGATAAAACCTTGGGCACCGGCGGGAGGTATGTCTAGTTCTTCGGACGATGAACCGGCGCCAGACGATGACGCATTAGGGGTTGTTAACCTCGAGGACGAGGTTTAGGTCAGGATAGGCGAACTGTTAGAGTAATAAAAATATAAATACAATTTTAGTTAAGTTTTTAAAGTTAAAAATTCTAGTTTAAAATGTTCTTTTAAATATAGCAAATATATGTGTGGAATACTGGCTTTGTAGATCAGATTTCAAGCATTTCCTAGAATGCTAAATACATTGACCTTATGCACCCTAATACCACTTTGATATTATCACATAAATGATAAGAAATAAGAATAAAAAAAATTTTCACCGAAAGTTGGCAACATTGTATTTTGCTAATATATAATATTATAGGCGCTAAGGGTATCTTCTGTAAAAATTTCATTAAAATCGGATAAATAATGCGGGCATAACAAATTTTTAGAAAATTATTAATTTTTTTTTCGGAAAGTTGGCAACATCGTATTTTAATAAAATTATAATTTATGTGGGCACTAGAAGAAACTTTTCTGAAAATTTGATTAAAATCGGATAAATAATGTATACACAATAAATTTTTAATATTTTAGTAATTTTTTTCTCAATAAGTTGGCAACACTGTATTTTGTTAAAATTGCATAATTTATGCGGGCACCAGGAGAATCTTTAGTGAAAATTTAATTAAAATTGGTTAAATAACGTGGTCATAATAAATTTTTAAAAATTTTAGTAATTTTTTTCTCAGAAAGTTGGCAGCACTGTACTTTGTTGAAATTATCTAATTTATATGAATACCAGAAGAATCTTTTGTGAAAATTTGAACAAAATCGGTTAAACAACATGGTCGTAATAAATTTTTAAAAATTTTAGTAATTTTTTTCTCGGAAAGTTGGCAACACTGCGGTCTGAAAATTGAACTTAATTTTTTATTTGGTATGAACTATCTAATTGCCAAGTTTCAGCTTTCTACGAGCTCTCCTTTATACTTCTAATTAAGACTCGTATTAAAAATTTTAGTAATTTTTTTCTCGGAAAGTTGGCAACACTGCGATCTGAAAATTGAACTTAATTTTTTATTTGGTATGAACTATCTAATTGCCAAGTTTCAGCTTTCTACGAGCTTTCCTTCATACTTATAATTAACACTGGTATTTATCGTATTTTTTGGACACGGCCGGCCAGCCAGCCAGCCAGCCAGCCGTATTGACGATTTTATAAGCTAGTCTTTTCGACTAGCTAATAAATGAAGATACATATCACGGAACATTAACCTTATTAATGGTTGTGAAACAGTATAGGTATTTATTACGTGATTTATGATAATTTCTGAAAAATCTGCACTTCATTTCTTGTGCTTTTTCACATATTTTCAATTATTACTATTCAAATTCAAGCGAAAACAAACACTACAATTATCACTATATAATTTTCAATATGGCCACCGAAGATATCAGATTAAATACTGCTGTATCAGTGGTGTATATAGTAAGTTACTACTGTATAAATAATATTTTCATTATTGTACTAGTAACATAGTGATCTCCTTATATATAAACAATATAGTAATGTAATATTAATATTTTGATACGCTTTGAAGAAAAATAACTATTTCACTGGTTATAAGATATTGATTTTTATGGTAAACAACAGTCAGCATTTCAATTTTTTCAGTACTTGTAATAGTAATGCGAAATAAGAAAAACTATTCCCTCTCATGTTGCATACACTACACTGAATATAAATGTTTGCAAGACAAAACAATATAAAACAATATTTGTGCGTGCTATTGGCGCCAGGAGGCATATAATCATCGAAAAACAATTCAAGTCATCAAAATACACGGCGGGCGCACCAAAATCACTCGCTGAAACATTCAAAACAAGCCAAAATACACATTGAAACCGAGCACCCGAATTCTGCATTTATTTTACACGTGTCGTGTCAGTGAAGACATAGCAGTTGCTAAGTTTTACAGTTTTGCTCGTTGTTTACGGCGCGACGGGCTCTTCAATTTTTACAGCCTCGAAATATTTTCGGGGGACACACGTCACGTGTGTGGCTGTGTCTCTGTGTGTGTGTTGAAACAAGCAGAGTTTTGTGTGAAGGGTAACATTGTTAGAGAGGTAGCGGTTTATGGCTTTCGATGTTTTATTTCCTCCGAAAGTTGTTTTTAAGCGTGATGTGTATGATATCCGCTTGTGTGTGTGTGTGTGCTTATATAGCTTGTTGAGCCATTCCTCGCTTTGTCTCTGCCACGTTGTCAGTGTCATTGTCACTAGTTAGAAGATATTGCATTGGTAATGTGATCGTGCTCGTTACCTTCACTTTATAGTTATTATAAATAGACTAGTCTAGTATTTTTACCTAGCTCTACGGAATTTTACTAAAATATTTTACTATGTATATATAAACACTGTTTATTTTTATGAAACTGCAATAAATAGGAAAGATCGTAAACTAATAGTATATTCTGATTTTAAACCAAATGAATCGGTTGGTTAGCTCTGGTTTCTACTGGTAAAACCGAAGTGTTTGAAACACGTTTATCTTGATGGTTAAATTATTAATTATATTTATTTATAAATCCATAATTTATATAATAACATACAAATCTATCTAACTTAATACATAACTTTTAGAAATATTAATCAATATTTTTTTTTTTATAGAATTTGAAGTAATATTGATTTTGATAAGAATATAGATATATTTACTTATTTATTAGTATTATTTTATTTTGCTAAGAAATTAAAATCTTAAAAATATATAATTGTAACAAGAATTATATTTAGTAAACTTAAAATTTTTCTCAATATTAACAATAATAAAAATATATTATTTTTTGATATTAAATTTAGTCCATTTCTTGCATTTGTATATCAACTTATTATACGTCAACTGATTCAACTATATTAATCTATAATAATAATAATAGATAATATGGATGCAATTACCAAAAGTAATTTGTATATTTCTTATTAATAATTTAATCTCGAAAACCTAATTACTATTTCATTTTTCGTTCGTTTCGCGAAATAATAGCGCGTCATTAGTACAAAGCTGTTAAAAATAAGCGAAAAGGGTTTTAAAGGAAGGGAAATATATGCGCGCAGGGCTGGGCCCGGGACTCACTGAACCAGTGCGCGAGGTAAAGGGTTAGCAAGTTTGGACACCGACACCGGCAGTTGCGTTTTATTAATTCGTTTTCATAGTTTGTTGCCTGTTTGCCCGTTTTCGCTTCAGTAAGAAGGCCTTTTCTTTCTTAATTTAATCATATTTAGAGTAGCTAGCTGTCTCGGCTTGCCTCTCCGCGTATGACAGAGTTACAAAGCACGGGGGATGAGAGATATAGAGTCGTTTGTATAAGCGATAAAATTGTTGGTACATTGCGAATAAGATGTATTCGAATTTCGTTATTAATACGGTGTGCAATTTCAGTCAATATTTTTAATTTAGCGTACAACATTAGCAACATTAGAAAACTATCAAATTCATATTTATAAGTAAATTTTAGTATATAAAAAAAAAAAACATTTGGTAAAAATAACCAAATAGTTAAAAAATAATGATAAAAGTTGACAATTTTAAATATATGTTGAAAATAAAAAAATAAACACAACGCCAAATAAAATTGATTTACGTAAAATTTATTGAATTACTTCAACATAGGTATTATCCAAATAAATATGTTAAAAGTCCATCTGTTAAGATAAATTCAATTAATTTCTATAAAAGTAGGTATCTAAAAATACAAGCTCCAATAACATGATTTTTTATAGAAAAATAAACCTGCGAACAATGTCCGCACGGCGCGGCGCTGCTCTTAACAATCCAATTAACCGTCTCATTGATTGGCCCGAAAGAAGCGCTCTAACCTGTTTCGGCTTCTTCGCACTTATCATCGACCACCTACACCTACACCGATCCGACCTCACCTCTACTACCAACAACTCGCTCGCGTTAGCGGTCGATTGGTTTAAGTTCGGGCTGGAGCCGCCACCCACACCTGTCTCGGGCATGTTGCACCTGTGCGCTGCTACGTCCCGGCCAGGTGCGCGGCTGTAGCGCGATTGGCGCACCCGTACGGCTCCTCCTTGTATTGATTCGCGCGCAGGTGAAAAGCACGCGGATTGGCTGCGGTGCGCCCGTCACGTGATGCGGATTTAATTGAGTAAAAACGAACGAAAATTGAACACAGCAAAGGATATCCAAGGAAAATCATTATTATGTTGTTAATATTATTTCAAATGGTAGAATTTCAAGACAATAGGTTTATTTAATCGATGGAAAGAGTATGTTTTATTCATATTGTTTACTGCTACATAAAGTAAAATGGAAAAGTAATATATAAAAAAGTAAAATGGAAATTTACATAAATATGTAACCCTCGTATGAATAAATATTTGTTAAAAATAATGAATTCCCTAAGAAAACTTGCAACAACATTTCTTGCGAAATCTAAGAATTTTCAATTTAACGAAGCGTTATACATTTAATGAACGTTTATGCATACGGGCATACATTTGATATTTTATTTTATACAATATTTTAATTTCATAATAGTTTTATGAAATTTACAGAAAAAATTTACAAATGTACATTACAGAGAAAATTATATGATTTTTACAAAATATAGTAAATAAGTTCGTACAATTTATAGATTTTTAATTAATGTAAGCCAAATTTTATTTAACTTTATATTTTAAAGGCACTGAGTTAAATAAAATTTGGCTTCTATAATTAAAAAAATCTATAAATTGTATGATCTAGTTACTTATTTGTTACCTAGTAACTTGTTTCTATGTTCTGTTATTTACAGTAATATCATTTGTATTATTTATCTTGATGAAGATGGAGTTCCGTAGAAACGTCGATTTTAAATAAATATTAATACAGAACTTTAACATAAAACAGTTTTATTTTAATATAATGAGTTCTGAAAGATTTTTTACTATATTAAACATCTTGTAGTACATATAATGTCCATAATTTTAGGATTTAGTTCTGTATAATTTTTAATTTAATGTTTCGAAATAATCATCAATAATCATCATCAGGATAAATCATTATAAATGACTATAAACATAGAAACAAGTAACTAGGTAACAAAATACAAGTAACTTAATTACAAATTTTTATAAATTATTAATTAAACGAAGTCAGATTTTATTTAAATCATTGATATTATATTTTTTTTTGTAAAAAATCTATTGCTTCTCTTATCAATCTAATGTTAATATTAATGGATCTTGAAATAATAATAATAATAATATTAATATATATATACATACACAATCACGCTATGTACCCAACAGCATGTGGCACAAACTCTTTTCATCATCCCGAAATCAGACGCCTCCAAACATTCTTATCTAAACAAGCAACTTTCGCTTTATCCACATTCATAATTCATTCTCTCATACATGCTCTTTTAATCCTACTACTTGGAAACTTTCGCTCACGCAAGCCACTCTCTCAATCATACCACTCCAACTACTCATCGGACGTCCACTAGCAAACGTATCTCATCAAAATCATTCAAATAAATCTTTTGAACAGCAAACGTTCATTAGACGCATTCGCTCAACATGTCCGAACCATCTTAACTGACTCTAACACGGGACAACTTTTGCTACAACATTTTTTCGCAATTTCGCACTCATCATACACTAATCTATTTCGTACCCGATCTCTTCTATTTACACCCAGCTACCCCACGTACAAATCTCATTTCTCATTTTTCATAATAATAATAATAATAATAATCCGATTTATTTAACTATTTAGTTATTTATACAATCTATCTAATTGTATCTTCAAGTTTTATAGCATGAAGATTTTTATACACAAATAAAACAAAAACAAACTTAATACAGAATTATATATATATATATATACCGGGTGTCTACTTTTTTTTTGTTACATAGGGAATACAATGCTAAAATTTTCATTTGGTGATAAATTTTCCCCTAATTATTATAGAACAAAAGTACAAATACAAAAGTTGTTTAGAATTCAAAAATGCATCAAATGATGCCAAATTTATCAATATAGGATGTTCCGATCAAGAATTAGAAGCAAATTAAAATTTCCATTTTTGCGCTCTTTACATCAAAGTGCCATGGAAATTAAACAAATAATTTCATTTCTTCTGGAGTTTGAGTTTGACAGATCGTATTTATTTTATTGTTACGTTCTGTATTATTATCATTATTATTGAAAATAATGAATAAACTTAAGGTAAATGAAAAAGTTCAATAATGATAATAATACAGAACGTAACAATAAAATAAATACGATCTGTCAAACTCAAACTCCAGAAGAAATGAAATTATTTGTTTAATTTCCATGGCACTTTGATGTAAAGAGCGCAAAAATGGAAATTTTAATTTGCTTCTAATTCTTGATCGGAACATCCTATATTGATAGATTTGGCATCATTTGATGCATTTTTGAATTCTAAACAACTTTTGTATTTGTACTTTTGTTCTATAATAATTAGGGGAAAATTTATCACCAAATGAAAATTTTAGCATTGTATTCCCTATGTAACAAAAAAAAAGTAGACACCCGGTATATATATATATATATATATATATTATCGTATTTTTTTAGCTGTCAGTCATTCATAATAATTACGTACGAATATTTTAGAAAGTTAATTGACTGAAAAATATCGGAACCAAATTCTTCGTATCGTTCACACACACACACACATACTTGAAGAATTCAACTACAAATACCAAATAACAAAAAAAAAATTATTGTGAAATATATAGAGGTTCGATAACTCCAAAATAATTTGCAATAAAAAAATCGAACAAAGAAAAAGTTAACCTGTCGTTAATTCAGGAGATCGTAACCTTCCAAGAAAGTTGCACTTCTAAAGAAATGAGTTAAATACCTTCCGATATTAGTCACAATTCGGTTAAAACCTCAGTGAAATGAAATTAGCTGCGCACGATGAATTTCGGTAATTTAATGAACCTGTTGTAAGTTCCATTAACAGATTTTTATTCATCGGTTCACAGAAAAGACGGTCGATAGATCTTCTTTTGTTTTGCTCTTAAGATGATAATTTCAAATATTTAACAAATTGTGATAATATTATAATAATTATTACAATTTACAAACAGCGAACGCTTGAAATTAAAATTATTATTAAGCATTTCGTTCGGTAGAAAGTTGCGAATATTATGTTTGCGCATATTAAACTGTAGCTAAGCGTATCTCCTAACCGCTTGATAAATAGATGTTACTGTAGAAATGCTGTACGAGATGTATTTTCACCATTTTCATATTATTTTTGACATTTTTCTGAAGACAAAATCCAAAATTTTTTTTTTCAAAACTACCTACTAATGTGATATTTTTATGCCATTATAAGCAAAAATAGCTTCTTATAGTAATGTTAGTTAACTTATGCCGACATAAAAATTTATTTTTCGTTTTTTGCGTCTACTATAAAAATGACAAAAATAACTGTTTATCTCTCAGGTACATTTTTAATAAAATTGAAGTTATTTTTATGTATGTGCAAATGTATTTTAATTTTTGAAACCTAACTCCCTTTTTTTACCACTTTGACTGCAAGGAAAAAGTGATATAGCGTTTGGTACGGTGTCTGTAACATTTTCAAAAAAAAAATTTGTGTATAGAAATCCTTCATATAGTTCCTAGATGACGAATCTGAACTTAGTTTATGTGGGTGTATGTGTGTGCGTCGTCAGCTCGCTCGCTCGCTCGCTCGGTCGTAAGTCAAAATTTTATGGCCGCAACTCCTCCTAGACGGTTCAACCGATTTTAATGAAATTTTCAGGATAAATTTGTCTAGTACCCAAGATGGTCATGTGGTTTTATTTTTTTTCAATGATGCCAACTTTTCGAGAAAAAAATTACTAAAGTTTTTTAAAATTCATATTGGCTACGTTATTTATCCGATTTTGATCAAATTTTCAGAAAAAATTTTCCTATAGTTCCCGTTAATTATATAATTTTATTAATATCCAGTGTTGCCAACTTTCCGAGAAAAAAATACTAAAGTTTTTAAAAATTTATTATGGCTATGTTATTTAACCGATTTTACTCAAATTTTCACAAAAGATTCTTCTAGTATTTATATAATTTATGTAATTTTAACAAAATACAGTGTTGCCAACTTTCCGAGAAAAAAATTAGTAAAATTTTAAAAAATTTATTATGACCATTTTATTTAACCGATTTTAATCAAATTTTTATAAAAGTTTTTCCTAGTGTCTAAATAAATTATGCAATTTTAACAAAATACAGTGTTTCCAACTTTCCGAGAAAAAACTCACAAATTTTTTTAAAAATTCATTGTGGCTACATTATTTATTCGATTTTGATCAAATTTTCAGAAAAGTATCTCCTAGTGCTCACATAAATTATAATATTATTAAAATACAGTGTTTCCAACTTTCCGAGAAATGTCAAAGTAGTCTATAAATGGGTTTACCCATATACTTCTAATCTTGTTATATAAACTTTTTTCCAAAACTCAATAATAAGGAAGATACAAGCCTGTAAAGGGGTGAAATAAAAATAATTAATTAATAACATAATATTATATTTTATAATTTGTATGTAAACATATATTTATATATATTTTGTATATGATTTTATAAAATAACTTTTTAATAGTTAAATAAAATAAATTATTATTATTATTAAGCTTCGCTTCGGCCACAAATATCTACTAATAATATACTACTACTATGTTATATAAACTAGTGTTATTTGATAGAGAAAAAAGGTTACCATGGATAACTATAATAAATAAATTTGACGAATGAGCAATTTCATGATTAAAGTATTATCTAATATTATAAAATTCAAATAAACTAATGAAAATTGCTTAATAAGTAATTTTAAATAAACGTCAAAAGTATTTTTGATAAAAATCACTTTTAAAAGTGAGATAAGAATATTGGCCTAAGTATTTTGTGTATTTTGTATAATAACTACTCCAGAATATAACATTAGGAAAGTTCTGATTTAGTCGAGATTTAATATGACATAAAATTTAATGTTAAAATAACAATTAACAATTACGGGGTATCGTGAGGGGATGACACCATAAGTTACCGCATTGGGTGACACCAATCCTAGTGACGCCACTGGTAATACTATTAAATTTAAGTGGTGAAATAGAATATAGTATAATAAATAATCTAATAGTTGTTTTAAAATATTTTTGTTTTCTAATGATATATTTAATTGAAATAATATTAATGATGAGATTGAAGCAATATTTTCACGTTGATGAACATAATTTACCTATAGTAACCGCAGATTCATAAATCAGAAATATTTTACCAAACAACTATCAACTTAATCTATGATTCTAATCTGCTGATTTATTGATTCATAGAATACGCAGAATTATTTATTGATTAGCTATTTGGTTTTCAGATTTTTCTTTGAAAAACTACACTATTTCACAACATATTTCATATTAATTTCCCTTCTTCTAATTCAGTTATTTAGTTTAACACATTGATAAATTTATCTAAAGCTATAAAATTAATAAACTCAAATTTAATAATTCGTTCAGAATTAGCAAAAAAAAAAGAAATTTTTAAAAATGAAATCTTTGCATTAATAAAATTAAAAATATCATGTAAATATAATATGTTACTTATTTATTTATTCTACATGTATTATTCTTATTACATTCATCTTAAATTTCCAAATAGAATATAATCATTATGCGTAAACCATTTTGTTCTTGCACCTGTCAGGTAAGCTCCACCTGTTTTTCTCGTTACCTCCAATCAAGATTCCTGGAATGGAACCAGTATTAAAATGGCTAACATGTTTTATATTTACACTTTTCGCTCTAATAATTTACTAATTAATTTGTATTTGAAACAACAAATAAGTATAATGTATATATGTATATGTCTAAATTTAACATTTTATAATAATTTTTAGTAGAACAAACATACTATTAAATTTTCCGGTATTTAAAATGTCTGATAATTATAATAGAGTTTGTCATGCTTGTGATATTCATAATGATAGCTTCCATTTTATAAAGAAATGCGTAATTGTATTATTAATTAATTAATATATATTATGTAATATTCTTCTATAATAATACAAATAAAATATTATAAGTTATATATATTTAATTCTTGTTGTATAATATTATTGTATTAGTTAGTCCACTATTGTTACTTATTTCTTTATTTGTTAATATTAAATATTTAATGTATAGTTTTGTACTTTTCCTGTAATTGAGTGTTTTTACCTGTTGAAAATAAACGTATTATTATTATATAATTCTTATTTAATAAAGATCTGACAAATCAACAGAATGAATCTCCAATTTTATATATTTAGTAATTTTTTTATTATTTATTTAATTTTTCAAATAAAAACTTGAGACTGAAATATAATAATGTATAAACAATGTAATAAATTTGAAACCACTAACATTACTAATTACTAATCAATTATTTCACGTATCATTAAAATATATAAATAGTACATAAAAAATGAACAACTTTATTGCTTTTCATCAAAATTTGTCGGTTAATAAATTTATTATTCCAAATTTTATTATATTGTTTATAACGATATGTAGGTTTGTTTTGTAGAATTAAAAATAATATTGAAAAACTGTTAGCATATACGTTAATGACAAACACATTGCATTGTTCTGTGTGCTTTCGTGGGAAACCGTAATCATACACGACAAAAGACAACATTTTTACGAAACAATAACAAGAAATGCCAACAAATGCACACTAAATATCATTAACTTTACAGATAAAAACAACCTTATGAGACCACACACACACACATATTTTCTATTATTATTATTATAGATTAATATAGTTGAATCAGTTGACGTATAATAAGTTGATATACAAATGCAAGAAATGGATTAAATCTCATATCAAAAAATAATATATTTTTATTATTGTTAATATTGAGAAAAATTTTAAGTTTACTAAATATAATTCTTGTTACAATTATACATTTTTAAGATTTTAATTTCTTAACAAAATAAAATAATACTATCAAAATCAATATTACTTCAAATTCTATAAAAAAAAATATTGATTAATATTTCTAAAAGTTATGTATTAAGTTAGATAGATTTCTATGTTATTATATAAATTATGGATTTATAAATAAATATAATTAATAATTTAACCTTCAAGATAAACACGTGTCTCAAACACTTGGGTTATACCAGTAGAAACCAGACCTAAACAACCGATTCATTTGCGCGACCCTTGAGCCCCAAGGGTAGGAAATGTGCACATAAATATGTCACTATCTGGCCATATGGTATATTCTCGCATTAGGTCCAAATACAAACGCTTGGTCACATTTTAGTAAAATCGTAAAATTTATGTATCCGTATTTATATATATATATATATATATATATATATATTTTGTAAAAATCATATAATTTTCTCTGTAATGTACATTTGCTAAATTTTGTCTGTAAATTTCATAAAACTATTATGAAATTAAAATATTGTATAAAATAAAATATCAAATGTATGCCCGTATGCATAAACGTTCATTAAATGTATAACGCTTCGTTAAATTGAAAATTCTTGGATTTCGCAAGAAATGTTGTTGCAAGTTTTCTTAGGGAATTCATTATTTTTAACAAATATTTATTCATACGAGGGTTACATATTTATGTAAATTTACATTTTACTTTTTTATATATTACTTTTCCACATTACTTTATGTAGCAGTAAATTATAGAAAGTGGCTATTTATACATACGGTATGTGTACGCAATTGACTATTTATACATACAGTATTTTTACGTAATTGGTTATTTAGGGTAGGTTAGGTTAGTAGGTTGGTTTCGGTTTTTTTTTTAATATGTATAAATAGCCAATTGCGTATACATATGTATAAATAGCCTCATCCAAAATTATAATAGCATTTTTTACAAAATATTTTAACTAATATTACAGATAATATTCGGTAATATTACAACTTCTGTAGAATTACATTATATGTAAAATAATATTCTCGCAAAGCGAGAATGGAGCTAGTCGAATGTGGTTTGATTTTATAAGCTAGTTTTTCGACTAGCTAAAATACAAGATTAGAAGTGTATATGGGTAAACCCATATATAGACCACTTTGATATTATCACATAAATGATAAAAAATAAGAATAAAAAAAATTTTCACCGAAAGTTGGCAACATTGTATTTTGCTAATATATAATATTATAGGCGCTAAGGGTATCTTCTGTAAAAATTTCATTAAAATCGGATAAATAATGCGGGCATAACAAATTTTTAGAAAATTATTAATTTTTTTTTTGGAAAGTTGGCAACATCGTATTTTAATAAAATTTTAATTTATGTGGGCACTAGAAGAAACTTTTCTGAAAATTTGATTAAAATCGGATAAATAATGTAGACACAATAAATTTTTAATATTTTAGTAATTTTTTTCTCAATAAGTTGGCAACACTGTATTTTGTTAAAATTGCATAATTTATGCGGGCACCAGGAGAATCTTTAGTGAAAATTTAATTAAAATTGGTTAAATAACGTGGTCATAATAAATTTTTAAAAATTTTAGTAATTTTTTTCTCAGAAAGTTGGCAGCACTGTACTTTGTTGAAATTATCTAATTTATATGAATACCAGAAGAATCTTTTGTGAAAATTTGAACAAAATCGGTTAAACAACATGGTCGTAATAAATTTTTAAAAATTTTAGTAATTTTTTTCTCGGAAATTTGGCAACACTGCGGTTTGAAAATTGAACTTAATTTTTTATTTGGTATGAACTATCTAATTGCGAAGTTTCAGCTTTCTACGAGCTCTCCTTTATACTTATAATTAACACTGGTATTTATCGTATTTTTTGGAAACGGCCGGCCAGCCAGCCAGCCAGCCAGCCAGCCAGCCGTATTGACGATTTTATTAGCTAGTCTTTTCGACTAGCTAATAAATAACTAGATTACAAAATTAATAAGTTTTTAATTAAAAAAAGCCAAATTTCATTTATGTACTGATTGATAATATCTTCTTCTTTATAAATTTTTATTGCTTCTTTTATCAATCTACTGTTAAATTAATATCGTAAAATCGTTTTATTTATATTTATCACTAAAATTTATTTAAAAAAAAATATTAAATAATTTAATTTAAATTATTTTTTGTAATTTTTTAATAAAACCAATTATTTCAAAATGAATATTTAGCATAAATTATAGATTTATTATTTAGAAATAAATTAAAAAGTTAATATTATTAATATAGTAAAAAAATCTTATATTAAAAAAAAATATTTTATGTTTTAGTTCTGTTAAATTTTTAATTAATATTTTTTTTTCTAAAAATATTTATTATAGTAACTATGCTTCTATGTTCAGTGATTCATAGAAACAAAAATTCCATTACAAATTTAAAATAAAATTATTATTCGTTTCAATTCCGTTTATATATAATAAACAAATAACAAATACATAAAAGAAAAAGTTTGAAAACTCCTGCTGAAAAATAAAACAAAATAAATAATTTAAACAAATATAATTCATGTCATGCAAATGTTCATATATTAAGTGAATTGATTTGCTAATGCACATGTTATTATACATTTTATTTACATAAATAAATTTAACGTTTTACTACCTACAATATGCCAATGACGTCAGATTGTGTTAAAATCGTAAAACTAATTTAATTGACATATTAATTTAAAAGACCCGCCTAACTACCAAATAGGCGGAGCTTTATTTACAGCAATCACAAATTTGCACATATTTATTATTCAAATTGTTTATAATTTGCATTAAAAATTTATTTACATGCTACACAGTATACATATTGAAATAATTTATTTAAATTTTAAACATAAAATAAAATTAGATTTAATGCCACAATATTTTTCCAATATACTAAAGATCGTTCAGGAAACACATACCTATCAAACACGAAATGCTTGAAATTTTATATTAGAATCTAGAAATTGTAAACGAACAGAAAACTCTATATTATTTAGCTGTGGTAAAATACAACACCTTAAAAAAAATTTAAGTTGTGCAATTATTAAAAAAATTGTAAAGAGTTAAAATACTTATATTTAAATGATTTGTTTTAGTTAAAATTATATATTTCTTATGTATATGTTATATGTTTACATATTACTTAATATTTCTGTATTTTTTTAAGTTTCGTATTTTTATAATTAATTCTATTTAAATATATTTTCTATAAAGTCAGCTATAATAAATATTATTATTATTATTAATACAAATTTGTATATTTAATTACAATTTTTAAACTATATTTATACGAGTATTGTACATTTTTAATAGTAATAATAATTTAATAGTAGAAACATTTATTAAAACCACGCCTTCAAAATAAACAAAACAGTTTCTGAAAATAAAAATGTCATCTTTTATATGACAATACAATTCTGTTCGAAGAAATTTGTATATTTTTAATTTATTTTAATTTAATAATCGTATTTCATAATTAAATAAAATTGATTTTATTACTATAATATATGAGCAATTTGTTTTGCAACATTTCGTCTATAAATTGAATATTGAAACTATTTACCTAGTCTTGTAAATTTCTATTATAAATCAGCAAATACTACATAAATATTTTTACATTGTTATGAAAAAATTATTGCATAAGTTTTATTTCAATATTTTTCATTCAGCAAAATTATAATTTGTAATGTTATATTTGTAGAAATTTCTGGGCTAATATATATTTGTCGATTTAAAAAAAAAAAAACTTAAAACATTACATATATTTAAAATAATTTAAAATTAAATTAAAAAAGTATATTTTAAATATACATGAATATGAATTATACAAAATAATTAAACAAATAAAATATTAAATAAAAACTGTTTTACAATTAGATTCTGTTTAATTATTTTATAAAAACGTTGTTTCGACGAAACTGAACGCTCGTTTTCATCAGGTCAAAATTTATAAATGACATTAAAGTAAATAAATCTTTGGGTATATATATATATATATATATATATATATATATATATATATATATACAGGGTGATTTGTAATTAATTGGAAATATTTTAACTGGAGTATCCTGGGCTCAGAATATGAAGATTTGACCCAAAACACTTAGATAAAATGTGGCTCCTTACTGAGCTACAGGGTGTTTTATTTAAAAATTTAAAAACGATTTTTGCCCAGTTCTTAAAAACTATTTGACGTATCCTTATCATACTTGGCAGATAGTGTAGGTACCGTACACCATACTAAATTATGTTAAACAAAAGTTTCTGGCTAGTGCCAGTGGCGTACAACAGGGGCAAGTGAGAGGTTGATCCTTCCTAAATTCTACGCCACTGGCGGAATTGTCATTTTAGCACAATTTTTCGATTCTCCAATACTTTCTGTGTAAAAAACATATTCTTTCTTCGTAACGATAAAGTCACTATTTTTCGAGATATTTAAAGTTAAACATAAGCTGCATCCTTGGGATTTTTTCAAAATTTGCTCAAATCTGAAAAAATTCAGTAAAATAAAGAAAAAAATTAGCTACATAATAACTAAGTAACTTTGTTCTCTAACTCATTTTGGTTTGGCAGGAAAAATTATTGAAAATTAATATTTTTTACATTTCAATTTTTTATTTTCAATAATTTTTCCTGCCAAACCAGAATGAGTTAGAGAAAAAAGTTACTTAGTTATTATGTAGCTAATTTTTTTCTCTATTTTACTGAATTTTTTTAGATTTTTTTGAGCAAATTTTGAAAAAATCCCAAGGGTGCGTCTTATGTTTAACTTTAAATATCTCAAAAAATAGTGACTTTATCGTTACGAAGGAAGAGTATGTTTTTTACACAGAAAGTACTGGAGAATCGAAAAATTGTGCTAAAATGACAATTCCGCCAGTGGCGTAGAATTTAGGAAGGATCAACCTCTCACTTGCCCCTGTTGTACGCCACTGGCACTAGCCAGAAACTTTTGTTTAACATAATTTAGTATGGTGTACGGTACTTACACTATCTGCCAAGTATGATAAGGATACGTCAAATAGTTTTTAAGTACTGGGCAAAAATCGTTTTTAAATTTTTAAATAAAACACCCTGTAGCTCAGTAAGGAGCCACATTTTATCTAAGTGTTTTGGGTCAAATCTTCATATTCTGAGCCCAGGATACTCCAGTTAAAATATTTCCAATTAATTACAAATCACCCTGTATATATATACAAGGTGTTAATAAAAAAACTTTACACACTTTGGTAGGTGATAGTAGAGATAGTAGAGACAAGAAAAAAATTGTAATACACTTAGGTCCAATACTCATTCCTTTTCGAAATATAGAATTTTTAAATTTTTATTTACACCTCTTATGAATGCGATATCGCATATATATATATATATATATATATATATATATATATATATATATATATATACTGCTATTGCTAAACATGCTTTAGAATATTTTCATGATTTGAAGATACAGTAATAGTTGCTAGGCTAATCTCAATATTAGCAGCAAATTAATAAGAGAAGCAATAGAGATTTATAAAAGAAAGAATAACATGAATCACTGTGAAGGCACTGAGTTAAATAAAATTTAGCTTCCATTAATTCAAAATCTGTAATTCTTCTGATCTAGTTACTTATATGTTACCTAGTAACTTATTGCTTCGTACTGTTATTTACTTTAATGTCATTTTTGTTAAAACGTCATTTTTATAAAATAATTAAACAAAATCTTTTCTTAATACAGTTTTTATTTAATTCAGTAAATTTTGAAAAAATATTTTAATATGTTAAATAAAAAATTACTTTTAAATAAAAACAATAGGTTCTTTTCTAAGTAATAACGTGTTAAGAACACAGATAATACCTTATTCTAAAAAGGATTGTAACGATTTTTATTTAGCACTAACTAATGCTAAGTTTTTCTCTAACTGAATATCTAAGTTCAAATCTCAGCTGAATCCGCATCTAAACTTGGTAAATTGTTTCTCAGTTCAATTTGTCTTTGAATTATCATTCGTAGCTATAGACAAAACTAATTTTATATACTAAACAGGTCTTTGTTAAAGCTTTAGCAAAGATCCGCCATTCGATATCGATTCTAACCTTCTCAACACAACGTCGAAGACGTTCTCTTTGTTTTGAACCGGTAGAAAATAGTATCCAACTCTTCACTTGATGGTAGTCTTTATATAGCGAAAATGATGACACTTTGAGGACTCGGAGGATCGGTTAGTTTTCTGTTTTACCGGCTGTGCAAAAGGTGTTCTCTTGCGCGTTGTTAATCTTCGACTATAAACGATCGGAAAATGTTTGTTTTACAGATTTTCTAGAAAAATTTTAATGACGATCGCCTCGAATGCATTTTAAATGCGTTAAGAATTAAGTGAAAAAAAAAAGTATTAATGAATTATTTATTTACTAGTTATATTAATTCGAATTTTTTTCATCTATTGTTTATTGCAGAATTGTTAGAACACTTTATAGATTTTTAGAAAGTACTTTGTGCAATTTAAGTACAGTAATTTTTTGTTGTTTTTAGTCTAGTTTTTAATAAATAGTTTTAATATCTGGGTAAATATTAACAATAATTTTGTTATTCTTTTTAACATATTTGTAATTGTAATTATATATCAAAAATAAAAAAAGTATTTTTTATAACCAAGTTGCAGTATTTCACGAAATGCGTGACAAGAGAAAATGTGTACATTTTCTGAGAAAAATGGAAGTCTTTGCATTACGCGTTATTTATGTGTACTGTATATAAAAGTTGTCATTTTACATAAAAGAATTACATATTGTTTCAGCAAAACGATGTTTTACATAAATTTTCTTAAAAATAATATAATTTTGTAATTTTAAATAAAATAATGAATTTACCATATTATATATGTTTTTTTTTTTACTTTAATTTAAATATTTTAGCGACTGAAATTTTTTTTTACCGAAATATAATATATACGTATTTTATACTTCTGTAACGTAAAACGTTTTCTTAAAATATCTGCATATAATAATACATACATTTTGTAAAAATAATGATGTCTATTAATTTACATAATAAACTGATGTAAATCAGTTGCCCAAGGTTTTATGTAATCTTACCGAATTTCTTTTACAATGTAAGCGAGATTTAATTATTTTTCTAAAAGTGCTATAAATGATACGAGTATATGTGTATTTTTCGAAGTTTTAGCAATAAAAATATATAATAAATAAAATAAATAAGTTAAACATTAATAAACAGTTTAAGATACTTAAATATATACTTGTCTATGTTTTAAAACCAATAATATTTGTACAAGAAAAAAGTTAGTGAATAATGCAAATGAAAGTAACACTTCTATTTAAGCCAAATTTTTGTCTGATTTAAAATTCGTACATCGAAATATTTGCTTGCAAAAGTATCTACATGAATAAAAACTGATTAAATAATCTTGAAATGAATAAGTTAGTGAAAGTATTATAATTTAATATGTTTAAATAGACATTACCATTTTTGGCAAAATTTTTGACAGTTTATTTACAATAAATATTGACTCAAAGCTAAATGAAAAATAAAATATCGCAAGCGATATTTTTCGTACCGCAAATACCAGTTGCACAATACGTAATTATCTGCAAATTAAATAAGAAATTATAATTCGAAACTGTTTCGCGTCCGTCGAAACTTATTATAAAGTAGATTTATAGATTTTTTTTTCATGTGTAAATAATTTTGTTATTTAATAAGTCTTATCTAGCAAGGATATCGGACATGAAAAATATTTCTTAATAATGACATAATTCCTTTAACTGGATTTTAAATTTTCAATAATAGATAATGACAGAATTATTTTATCTTTAATTATATTGTGATAAAATTACAAAACATCTTTTGATATTAACTATATTTAATTGTAATTGAAATTTTGATCAATTTTGTTCAAAATCGTATCTTTCACAAATCTTAAAATATATTGCTAAATAATGTTGACAGTCCAGAATATTATACAAAATCAAGTTTAATGTACCACGAATCACATCACGATCTGTTCTAACTTTTTATAATGATATTGGAAAAATAAATTTGTTTAAAAACTCGAATAAACAAAATGTGTTACTATTTCAATAAATATGTCAATAATGTAGATATTAATTTTAATCCTTTACGTTCGATATTACATTTTAAATGTAATTAATATAACATTGCTTTTTTTCTATCTTATGTAATTGTTTTACTTATTATAAATTCACAAATATATATATATATATATATATATATATATATATATATATATATATATATATACACGGTGTAACAGAATAACTATTCCTAATTTTCAGAGATGATAGAGGGCACATAAAGAAACATTTTTTATTAATAAACTAGTGTCCGGAATTTTTTTTTTTTTTTTTGGCAGTCGATTGTAAAAAACACAACTTTATGTTATAACCCGAGAATTAACGGAGATTTATAATATCCGTTAAGACCATTTCATTCTACTCAAAAAAGTGCCTTAAGAATGTGAAAATTATTGTCATCTAATTTAAAAAACCATCGAGATATCGCCATTTATCAAAATACGGAAAAAGCGAACTTTTCGCCATAACTCGAAAACAAAAGACGATAGCTAATTTTTGTTTTCATAATTGAGTTTCTCTCAAAAAAAGCGATCGAGGATGCGCGGTCCATTTTTCCATATCTCTTATAGTTTCCGAGTTCCCCCTATAAAAACGTCCAAATTTGCCCACCCTGTACATCGTTACAACTTGTGTATCGAAAATGGTGGTCGTAACTTCGAACAATGTTTATAAAGTTTAATGTACTATTATTTCTAATAAAATGTTCCTTAACTTAACTACTCTTTGACGTTGTAATAATTAAAATTATTTTTAACGATATCTAGTGTATCTTGACACCGAGAAATTTTCGGACACTAGTTTATTAATAAAAAATGTTTCTCTAAGTGCACTCTAACATTTCTGAAAATTAGGAATAGTTATTCTGTTACACCCTGTATATATATATATATATATATATATATATATATATATATATATATATATATATATATATATATATATATATACCTATATATATTTTCCTTTTTTGTATATACTATAACTATATTATAACTTTGTTCGTATAATATGTAGAAGTATTATACATTCTTATTGTCTGTAATATTTTGTCCCGTAGGTGAAATTTTTTCGTTGGGCAAATAAATTATTATTATTATTATTATTATTATTACGTATATATATATATATATATATATATATATATATATATATATATATATATAGACAATCACGCCATGTGCCCAAAAAGATGTAACATCATAAACTCTTCCCAATATTCCAAAATCAGTTTTCTCCAAACATCCCTATCCAAACAAACCTCTCATTTATGTTTTTCTATTTCGCCTATTCTTATTATTATTAAGATTCTCATATAGAGTAGCTAAAATAAAATACGCGATTTTTATTTTTTTCAAACCTTCTAAACATTTCAAGACAAGCAACAAATCATACTCCACCAACCAGACCATCATCATCTATCGGCAATTGTTACTATTACCATACACAGTCTACAGCCGCCTGAGATCAAAAACCGTACAACTTCTATGCTTGCACATACACACAGACACCAATCATTTTAATTTGATTGACCACTGACCGCTGGCTTGGTGACTGTCATGAACGATCATCAAAGTCATTTAAACCGATGCTGTTTCTCACGTTCTTATTCGCAAAACCAACAACAAACCTAATACGCGCACTCGATGTTTCAATGACGACATTTTACGCATCGCACATGCGTTCTACGGTTTTCTCGCCGGATTTTCTTACCAAACGACGCGAGAATTTAGTACAAGAAAGAGTAAGTGAGTGTTTCTCCCCATGTATGGCACTTGCTACTCTGATGTTGTTTCAAAAACAAGATAGGTATGTGTCATTAGCAAACCGATATGTATGAAGCGATGTAAAATATGATTGGTTTCAGTGTTCCTCTTGAGGCTAGAGATATACGCGGTAAATTATTTTTCAATTCTTCTAAAAGTAGAAGAAATATTTTATACTTGTTAAGTATGATTTATTATATCTTCTAATTTGGTTTTCTGAGGTCCAGTATTGCCAAATGTCGAAATAATTCTATCCTTGGAATAATTTTAAAATTAGTCAATGAATTTTGTCACTTATTCTGAGAATACATTTTTAGTCATTAATAATATTAATAATTTTTATTAAATAGCTCATAATGATTACATAATTTACATAAAATATAAAACAAAAAACAAAATATACTACAATATTATTGCACAAAATTTTTTTACTTATTTTAGATTCGGTTTTATAAACGATAAATAAATTTACTACACAAGTCAATTTTATTCTCCTGCTATATAATTTAGAAAACAAATGTTATTTTCTACCAAATTATAATTATTAATAATAATTATTTAAAAAAATATATATTCCGCATTTTTAAAACGGATTAAAAAGTATAAAATAATTTCTCCTAGCCCCATACAGATTTATAACCTCATACAGATTCCTGACCCCATATAGATTGTCCTGAAAATTTGTGATTATGAATTTTTAATAGCTGGGACAATACTTGTAAGACTTAAAACGAAAAACGTGAGGCGCATGCAATAAGTGTAAAGAGTAGCTGTCGTTGCGCCCCACGTTTTTCATTTTAAATCTTACAAATTTCAGTGACAACATCTGACAAACGGTTAAAAATAGTTTATTTTTATTATTTACTGACCACATCCGATGTTTGAACATTATAAAAGAAAAATATGGTAATCTGAATAAAAATAAAATTGTACATTTTTATCCCGTTGTAAATTTTAAAAGCGCAAATTCTGCCATTAAATTTTAAGATCGTTGTGCGTAGGTCCAAAAATACCATCGCCATATCTTAATTTACAATTTGCAGATTTACAACATTCTTGCACCCAAACATTTAATTGCTGCACATTGTAGGTGGCGTTGATGTCTCACCTCTTAAAATGTAAATGATTGAACCGAAACAAGCATCGACATTTAAAAGATGTCTTTATCTCTGTTTATTAATGGTCAATGCTTTAAGTTTGCGTGAGTTAAACACATTTTGTTTTTAAACTTGGTGTCTTCAGCAAATAGCAGTGTTAAAAATGTTTATGTAGATTTTTTTTTATGTAAAAAAAAGTGTATAAATTTATAGAATTATTCGTTATTTTTATTTTTACATATTTGTCATTTTTAATAACTGAATTTTATTGACAACTATTAATTTTATTCTAATACCCTTTTTCTTCAAAGAAAAAATGTTAACACGTAGTTAATAATAAAATAATAAAATAAAATAAAATAGCTTTAGGTTGTAGTTCTGTATTAATATTTATTAATAATTGACGTACTTAACGTACTCAAGATGTACGAAACGTTAATTATTAATAAATATTTGACCAGAACTACAATCTAAAGCCGTTTTATTTTAATATAATGAGTTCTGAACACTTTACTATGTTTATAAAATAATAATAAATCTGATTTAATATTTATTGCATCATTAACATTGGCAACGTTGTTTCTTTATCACATCGCATTATAACAATTTTCACAGTTTGTAAAGTGTAAACTTTAGAAGCGGTCATAGATAAAAAAAAATATTCAGTGAGATATCAATAAGTAAATCTAAACTATAAAAAATAGAAAAAAAAAATTATATTGAGGTATCAAATTTCAAAATCATACATAAATAAATAGCTCAAAGATACAACATACAAAAAAAAAACTTAATCCTTCCGAATTATCAATGAAATACATTAGTATGCAATTCACGTTACAGATCCGTACCCGGCAATAATTTGTCTACCCACCTACAACAACATATTTAAACCTATAAACCAAAACAACCTAAATTCAATTTTGGATAAAGATATACCATACCAGAAATCAAGTTTTTATTTGTATTATTTTCATTTCAGTGGCGTGCGTATTTTTATTCAAAAACATACTGTGTATTAAAATAAAACTGCTTTAGGTTAAAGTTCTGTATTAATATTTATTTATAATCGACGTTTCGACAAACTCAACGTCCGTCTTCATGAGAAAAAAATGACACAAATGACATTTAGAGTAAATAAATATACTGTATATGTTTATTATATTTTGATATAAATTTTATCACTTTTATTTTAATTTCATATAGACTAAAGTAAACATATTTTTAGTGATGTAGCATAATAAGTAATTTAAGATAAATATGAAATAAATAATTAAAATTTTCTGGACGAGATGGTACTGCTGTTTCATTGAAATTACTAAAAACTGTTCTCGGTCATAAAATAACGAATTTATTAGTTAGGAACTGATTGAAACATGATGACCACCATGTAAGTTGAGTATAGCATCGTACCATCACCTGCACGAGAGATAAAGAGTGCAGTTTGTACCAGGAAAACACAAAAGAATTCGACTAAATAAACACAATAAACCGGAATATGGAATGAATTTCTTTAACTTTGAGTATATGAATATTATTGAGTAATTTGTGAAATTTATATTATTTGTTGGTGAAATAAATTTAGTTGATGTGTAGAATTAACCAGTTATAAATTTTTTTAGTTAGCCTTGCAAAAATGTGACTGCCGGTTGTATAAAACATTATTAACTGTATCAAAGAGTTGAACTAATAGATTGCCAACCAACTATAGAATAAAACTTTTCAAAAACAATTGACAATTTAATTGCTTAATTAATTGCATACTAAGAACAACATTTTATGCAAATATCCCGAAGTAAATTAATTATTTTTTTTTTAAAGATATGTAATATTTTAAGTAAATTGAAGATTAATCTGCATATTTTTTTGTTATTTTTTAAAATATGCTTTTTTGTAGAATTCTAAAACAAAATTAAAACATCTAAAAAAAGAACAACGTATGTTAATTTTTTATATTTTCAATAATATCAAAGTTAATATAATTATTTATTTTTTAAACCATTTTCCTTTTTAGGAAAACAAAACACTGTTTTACTTGACAAAAACATAATGTGGTAATATAAGTAAAACTGCTGCCAGTAAGATTACACAAAGCATTGTTAAACGCTTTGTAAGTTCAATTTACCAATCAATAAAGTGATTCGAAGACAGTTGACAATCTAATTGTCTAGTTAGTTAATTTTATTAAATTTACAACCAAACCTATTGTAGCATAATTGATTGTCTCAAAGGTTATCAATTCCAAATAATGGCAATTGAATTTATAAAATTTTCTGGGCTAATATGCTGTGTTTGATCTATCCTTATCACAATCGTTTCGCTATCTACAATGTATGGCAAAAAGTCTTCAACGAGAATAAATCGACCACGACATACCAGCTCAGAAAATTCTTTAAATTCAATGGATACCGGCCGTGAAAACCTGAAGATTACTATATTACTTATTAGTTTGGAAATAAAAAATATGTTTTAACAATTCATATCTACGTATTAATTATTAAATATGTTGTGTAAAAATATATTTAAAAATTACTGAAATATTTGCTGTATTTTTCTTTCAAATTAACAACTAAAATTGTTAACTGCAATACGATAAACATCAATTTGTTTTAATATATTAAAATACTAATTTACACTTCATACCTCATACGTCATAAAATATAAGCGATAATTTCCTGCAAAAAAAAACTGTGAAAATTAATTCTCATTCATCATTAAAACAACCTCAAGTAATAATAACAAACTTAAACGTGACAAAATTTACTTAATAACAATAATCGGTGCTCAAGTACCTCATTAAGCAACTGTTAAAAAAATAATCCATTGTACACAAAAAGAAAAAATACGAACAACTCTTACAGCAATCTAGTTGCTTAGCAATTATATCTTTCGTGGCACGATTTCTTACGCGCGTAAGATCGCGTGATTCTTAAAGTGTTGAGCGCCTTTAAATAATTGACCAGTTCGTAATTTAGTAGCTTTACGATAGTTAGTAGAGTGTCTGCCTAGTTTTCAGCTCGAGCAAAATTAATAAAAAAAAGCCTTGACAGAAAAATTAGCTAATAAACATTTCCAAGTTAATCAGTGTAATTTTCAATAATAGTTCCTCTGGTTTAATATGAGATTAGTATCGTTTTAAATGCTGTTTAGTTGTTTATTATTTTGTCATGTTTAATAATAATTGAATGTTATAATGAAGCTATGATTGTTATAATTATATTTTTATAATAATTATTATTACTATTATTTAAAATTTTATTTAGTAATAAAATTAATAGATTTAAAAATATTTTTAATTATACCAACCAATAAAAATTTACAAAATCAATCAGTGTAAAAGCACTGATTTAAATAAAATCTGATTGTCTATGATTAATGAATAATTTAAAAAATTGTAATCAAAATTGTACACAAAATTTTCGAACTCATGTCATAAAACACACTTGTTACATAACTAACTATTATTTTAATCTGACAACTGATATGAGTAAACAAAAAATACAAAAACATGTGACAAAATTTAAATGTTTTTTGCTTGTAGTACCTGAGAAACATTGAGTACTTTACTAGTATATTATAATAATATATTTATATATTTTTATTTATAATGTTTTTTATACAAATACTATAAAAATTTAAAACAATATGTTACAACAACAAAAAACAATTGTATTTTAAACCAAATTATTTCTGGTATGTACATATTTAAATTAGAACAATATATTAATAATAATAATAATAATAATAGATTAATTGTTATTTAAATCTTAAATCAATTGTGACCTAAGATATAAATTTATTACGTTCTGTGATAAAATATTGCATTGAGCGGAATTTTAGCCATGTTTGCAATTCAGAACGAAAACGTTATTAAAACCAATACTTATCGACTTTTGCACACATTTTTCAATTTAAAGTACATTCGTTAATTTTATTATTTTATTATATTTCTGATAATATTGTACTTCGTTACATTAAAATTATATTGTTGAATATTTTCTATAAGTGTTTATAAATTTTAAAGGTAATTTAATAATAATTAATAGGTAACTGTATCGATAAAATATGAAAGTATTTTTATCGTTGTATATTTAGTATCGCACAAATGTTAAAATTTATGGTTATTATATATTAAATTAAGTTCTTTTTTCGTAATAATAATTTGTTTATACAAATTTTATAATACGTGTTTCAAGTTATTAGGTAGCTATTAAAATAAATAAAGTTTTACCAAACATTAATGTTATTCCTACGTAAATTATTAAAAAAAAAAAATTATTATCTGCCTTATTGCAAAGTAATATACATATTACAAATATATAAATAAATTTAAGCTAAAAATTTTACATGTTTTTAAATTTAAAACCAGCAAATCTACACGATGTAATTTTTTTCGTATTGTCAACATAAAAATACTTAACACCGAACGCAAAATACTTCAGTTTAAGCTTCATGTATCACAAGTCCAAGAGCTTTTAATCTTCCTATAATCGTAGTCACCTCCAAGGTGCAGAAAACAAAATATCAAAAATTCCAGCCGTTTTGCGTAAGCAGTCGAGCTCGAATTACTACAAACACCGCGAACAGAGTTAAAGATTTTTGTAAGTGCATTGCAGTGTTGGAATTTCGCGTAGATATTCTACAATTTGTTTCGAAATTGTTGCCTATCACTGCAATACTACGCGTAGTTTATTTGAATCCTAGGGAATTTTGATAGTAATGTTAGGGGATTTTTTGTTTCCAATCTGTTGGTGATTGAAGTAAAGTTGGTTTTAGTGTTTTAAGATATATGTAATTTATTTTAAATATTGTTGTATTAGTTCTTGTAAGTTCTAAAGCAAACATGTAGTTTTATACTATATAATTCCACATATATTTTACGCATCATTGCTGTAGTGTTGACTATTATAATAGTTTATTTACGTTTCACGTACAAGCACAAACAGAATATCTATGCAGCATCTTCGCTAAAGAATGCCACCGTTAAATGTATTTATATAAATTACAATACTTTACGCTGCGCCGTAAAGATACTTTGAAATTGCCTCGCGTTTTAGCTTGAAAACAATGATGGATGCCGAACAAGTCTCAAACCATAATAAATGTTCTCGTTGCGAGATTTTCAAAGTGTGAATCCGTACGTGTTTTTAAAATAACATATATTTACTGTACTTACAGTACTTACAGATCGGGTAATATATATTGTTACAGCTATATGTGATGTGAAATATTGCGTCAATTTTGTTTAGAATAAAACTTCGTTTTTTTTTCAACCATCTCTGAACAGTAAAAAAATTGTTGAATTTGTTGTTAAAAAAAATAATTTTCTTTATATTGATGTTCCTGTGTAAAAACTAACACTAATTTTACACTTTTCATTTAACAACAGTGTCAAAATGGTGCCGGGCCAAAAAAAAACTGATCCCATGAAACTTTAAATGCTAATTTGAATAAAAATAATAAATTTTTATAAAAGTTTTTTACATTGAATATGTAGTGACCACATCAAATTTATATATTAATTTTTTTGTTGTCCATCAAACATGATATTATTTTTATATCTCCAAGTTATATTTACTCATTAGAATTTTACGATTAGCACATGATCATTATTTAAAATTTAAATTATATCAATTGAAATATTATCTGTTGAATAAAGTACGTGACAAATACATTATAATATGTATTTACTCATGCAAGTTCGCCAATACTTGTTTAAGATGGTGCTCTATATTTTCTGTAGTCATAAAATATAAGTTTATTGATATTAAGTATGTAAGTTATTATTGTATCATTTAGTTACAAAATATTTTTATGTACTGCATAATATGTTTGGTATTTTAACAGTAAATACTAACTATTTTTATTAGCAAGGTTTTTGCTGTAATAATTAAATAATTTATGTAAACATTTTTATACAGATACAAAAGTGCTATTTCTTTTCTTCGATGGTTATATAGCGGCATTTTCGATATTATATTTACAGATATAATTTAGGTTAGGATAATTGTCAAACCGGCTAACGCTATGCTAGCTACACTTACCATGAAAACAGAACATCACAAACGCTACGCCTCGCACGCCACCCCAGCGATGCTTGCAACACCAGCATGAAATCGACGCTTGTATTGGGACCATTATTATTTATTATCTATATTAATAATTTACGAAATGTATTATTAAATTCTAATATACATCTTTTTGCGGATGACACTCTCATATATGCAGAAGGTAAGGATAAAAATAATTTAGTGGAGCTAATTAACAAAGATTTAGATTTAGTAAATTTATGGATGAACAACAACAGACTTAAATTGAACACCAGCAAAACTAAAGTAATGTTTTTATCCTTACAACAAGATAAATGTAATAATTGTCCTAATAGTGTAATTAAAATAAATAATGATACTATACAAGAAACCACAGAAATTAAATACTTAGGCATTTTAATAGACAATAAATTGAAATTCGATAAACATGTTCAATTTTTGTGTAAAAAAATTTCGAAAAAAATTAATTATTTAGCCAGAATTTCAAAATATCTGACAACCTGGAGTACCATAGTTGTATATAATATTATTATATTGCCACATTTTACGTATTGTTCCACCATACTATATATGTGTAATATTAGCGAAATAGACAAGTTACAGAAACTTCAAAATAGAGCAATGCGAGTTATACTGAAGTTTGATAAATATACTGGTATCAGTAATATGCTGAATAATTTACAATGGCTAAATATAAAAAAGTTTATCGAATTCAATGTATTGACATTTATATTTAAAATATTAACTAATAAACTGCCAGGTTATTTGCAAAAGAACATAAAATATGTAAATGAAATTTACAATTATAATACTCGTCAAGAAACAAACTTATATATTCCCCGAACAAACAGAATTAAAACATGTTTGTCAATTTATAATAACGGTCTGAACGCTTTCAATAGCGTGCCAAACAATGTTAAATGTTCAGTTACAGTTGGAGAGTTTAAATATAAATTAAGAAAACTATTATAAAGATATCAAACAATTTTGTACCATTTTATGTATTTATGTAATGTATGTATTTTTTATTAGCTAAATGCTATTTAAATAAAGTTATTATTATTATATTATTAAAATATTTGTTAATTAACTATAGTGTATGTTACATTGTGTTTTAATAAAACAACTTTAATTAAGAAATAAAAAGATTTACGTGCGACGCTCCTATTAGCCGAGACACAAACCGCCACAAAAGTGTTAGGTTATGTACAAAGGGCTACATTCCCCGTTTTATGTGGCAAGAGTATATAAGATATGAAATTTGTAGGCGTGGCACCTCATAAAGGCGGAGATTATAAATGTGGTTGCTCTCGGAGCGAGAGAGGAGAGCAAAGTGTTAGCCAACAAGTGCTTTTTATTTCTGAATCCTGTAGGCTCCGCCCAGCTGTCGTGACCAGGCCTTGTGACTGGCTGTTTGTCTTCTCTTCGGCGCTTGCTCCGTTTGCTAGGAATCAGATATGATATTGCTGTTTGCCCCCACCTATGCGCACATTCATAAATTATAAGTATGGTATGTCGTGTATGTGTTGTCAGTGTGTGTTGTCAGTGTGTGTTGTTAGCGTTGTTGAACTGTTGTATCAACGCAACCTGTGCCCATTCAAGCGCAACAATCAGTGTGTTCGATTTCATCTTCATTGGCTGCTTCAATCATTATTAATAACGATCCATTACCGTTGCTCGACGAACCGGATACAATGGAAATGCTACAAAAACCTGCACAGGAAGTATTAGATAATGCGAGTCAAGGTTTACCAGCGAATAATCTAGCTGATGAGTGGACATTTATAAAACGCCAATGTCGATACTGTGGCAAATATTTTAAATTTAATTCGAAGCTACAAATTCACATACGATCTCATACCGGTGAACGTCCGTTTAAATGTAATGTATGCGGAAGCCGTTTTAAGACAAATAGCCATTTAAAAGTTCACTTTCAAAGACACACAGCCAAATTTCCTCATATTAAAACGAATCCGAATCCTATTCCTGAACATTTAGTCAAATATCATCCGCCGCTGCCTGCGCAAATGGGCCAGCAATCTGCATTATCGCCGGGTGGTCCAATTCATCCTCCCCCACATCCATTCCCATCAGCTCATCCTAATCCTAATCAGTGTGTAATATGTCACAGGGTGCTTACGCGTAAACGCTCCTTAAAGGAACATATTCGTATTCATACTGGTGAAAGACCTTTCAGATGTAAAATATGTGGACGAGCCTTTACTAGAAAAAATCACCTTAAAACGCACATAAGTGGTGTACATCGGCCTAAACCGCGAGTTTTATACCAGTGTCTCGTCTGCCTCAAAAAATTCACATTTGCTCTTTTATTGCAACAACACATTCGATTGCATACTGGTGAGCCGACTGACTTAACGCCCGAACAAATTCAAGCAGCCGAAATTAAAGATTTTTTTTGTTCACCCGAAGATTTTTGTTCATCACAAACGATAGCTTCAACACCAACACCGCAAAATGTAGAGAAATCGCCGACCAAATCAGGAATCATCAGTCCAAGTGGATCAGAAATACAATCTTCACGAACGATAGCTTCAACACCAACACCGCAAAATGGAGAGAAATCGCCGACCAAATCAGGAATCATCAGTCCAAGTGGATCAGAAATACAATCTTCACCAAATCAAATGCCCGACCAGGTATTTCTTATTTCATTTTCTATTATAATAATGCTTATTCATCGATTTCTTTTGTATAAAAATTAAAATACACATTTTAATTTATAACTAAATACGTAATAAAAAAATTATAATTTTTAATTGCAGTAAATTTATTAAAAATATACAGTAAAAATAATGCAACATTCTATATCTTAGTATAATAATTATTTTCAAATTCTTATTAGTGTGTTGCTAGCATTCTATATCATTCTAAAAAATTTTGTAATACTATAGAACTTATAGAATAATACATAATACTAGTATTAATTTTAAAGATACAGAAATTGCTTTTTTATTGAAATAAAATTAACAAAATTAAATTATGTAACGTAGTAAACATTTTAATTTTAGAATTTTTAAGACAATAGACAATGCAAATTACATTAGGACTAAACAATTGAACTTAAACACCCAAAAACTAAGCTTGTAGTACCAACTAATATTTTAAGAAAATACATACAATTAGTGGGATTTTTAAAAAAATATATATTTAATTTTAAATTTGTAATACGATGTTAACAAAGTCAACTATTATTTTCTACATATTTTTATTATTTTAAAATATACCTCTTACACAAATAAAAAATAAACTTCTATTAAATTTTTTTACTCAATTTGAATGTGTTTTCAGAAACATCAGATCAATCATAAATATAGATAAATATTACCTATACCTAATACATTAATTATTTTTTATATACATCAAAATAGAATGAATATAGTGTTTGTTTAAATTTTTCCAGCTTGACATTTAAAATGAACTCGCCAGTTAACACAGAGGCAATGGAAGTGAATTTAAACATTGTGTTGCGTATCTATATTATGGTTATTCTGAATACCAAATTTAAAATAATTAGATAGCTAAATTAACTGAAAATAAACTTTACAGTATATTTTATTTAGCCATTATGAATTATGTTTAAAGTGGGATCAATTAACAGTATAAATAATAAATAAATCTAAATGTAATATTAGGTTCCTCGTTCGCCTTCCATTCAACAACCGCCTAGTCCATCGCCCTCGGAATCACATTCTTTGGGCGCACTAGATCTAACGCTACGTTCAACGCTACCGCCCGTAACCAGTCCGCGACCCAGTCTCGGCCCGCCGCCCATCTTCTCCAACTATTACTATTACCGCCGAATCAAGGCTCATCGCCGTTGATGTCGTCAGCTTTATCCTCGCTCACATCATCAGTATTAACTTCGACAGCATTCAGCAACGTGAAAAGTTATTTGATTTATTTTGTTATTTTAAAAGTAGCTATGTAAATTATATAAAATCAAATGAAACCAAAAAAAACAGTTTCCCTGTATTAACACAAACTAACTGTGCGCTATATTGTCATTTGTTTGTCATGTGATAACAACAAAATTATTCAAAGGTGTGAACAAGGCATAACACTACTGTATTTATCTTGAAATTAGTTTTATGTTTTAGTCGTAATATTATTGGTTCCGAACTACACTGTTCATTAGTTTGTAAAAGTACAATAAGAATTTGTTAAAAGCTATTAATTATTACAAGTTTTAGCTGCAATATAACTAAAATCATACATTTGCGTTGTTAACATAACATAACAATAATTTCACGATAAGTAGGGTAGCCTAAATGAGACTTTGGTCAGCATTTTGTTATCTGAAAATTATATTTTTTTATCTACATTGTTTTATTCAAAAAAAAAAAAATATAAAATTGGCAAGAGCAACTAGAAAAAATAATATATTTGTCAGGTGCAAAAATTAAAAAGTGTTTAATAATTAATTCGAGAATTATCTAACACTGGATTTCATTTAACTCGAGATTAAATTTATATGTGCGCTATAAAATATATTTTGAACTTTTAAGTCTGAGTTAGTAAAACCGAAAATAATTTATAACCAGTTACATTTAAATTTAAAGTGCGGCTTAAATGAATCGACTAGTTTAATTTTCAATATTAGGACGACGAATATTTATTAGAAATCCGCGCCTTTAAACTCATGTTTAAGTCGGTGTTTTCTTCTTGTGGAACACATTTTCAAAATTTAATCACGAGTTATGAAACAAGACGAAACAATCGGTATGAAAGAAAATTTCATTTAATATTAGTTTGTGATATATTATTTGAAAATCTGATACAATACAATTGTCAGTTAACCAAATGTCCGAAGATATAATATTCATAAATTAATGAGCATGTTTCTGTTTTTTTTTTTGCGAATTTATTTACCATCATATATATATATATATATATATATATATATATATATATATATATAGTTATTCTTATTTGAAAACATTGGGCGCCTATTCGTCACTGATTATTTCTAATTTTTAAGCGCCATTATTTTTGAAATCATAAAGTCACGTATACGTCACTATTCCATTGAGATCCTCATATGTGTGTGTCTTTGTATTGATGCAATACTGTACTCCATTATGTACTTACTTGAAAAAAAAAAAATAAACGTAATTACTTATGTAAAAATTTATTGATGTAATTAATGATATTTGTTTTTGTTTTGCTCCCACTTGGCAAAATTTTTACTGACACCCCGAGTATATTTATTAATATTTTTTATATTAATAATAATATATTTGTA
>CAWYQG010000239.1:0-64341 GCA_963966155.1 Clivina fossor
TTTCAAAATTCGCTGCCGCTGTATGATGCATTCCGCTCAAGTATTTTCTTTTTGGTCAAATTATTGTTTTTGTTCGAATTTATTAAATAAGCAATAAAATTTTTTTATCATTTTCGAAAAGTAACAAGTTTAAAAAATAATCACTTCAGTTATAAAAAAAAAACTTGGGAAACTATTATTGTTTTAATCTTAGAACTTCAACCATGACATCAGTTCATAAACAAAAAGAAGTACTACGTCATGCATCATGTGCGTGTTCAGGCAGTTCCAAATCGTTAGATTTCGATGCGTCTCCGGAACTAACACTTGTCTCGCCACAAACTGAACAAATAGATGTTTTCCATTTTGATATGGATTAAGAAATAATTATGGATGAACTTATTACAGTCACACCGTCAACATCAACAGAACTTACGTATGCTAAAAACCTATTTTACAATAAATTAAAATAATAACTCAAGTGTCAATCACAATTTTCTTTGTTTTGTTTAAGTTGTTTGTAATTATGACATCGCAGTTGCCATAATTAGGTGCAATTTACATATGTTTATAGTTGATTATAAATTGTATTGGTGTATCAACAAGAAAAACTGATATTCGCAATTAAAATTGTTTCTAAAGATGGCATCCGGGATGCCGAAATATTGAACAACTTAAATAAAAACGAAGAAACAATATGTTAATTAAACTAAAATGGTTAATTAATATTAATTTTTTCTTAGTAATGTTTGCAATGATTTTTATATTTAAAATACAACATGGTTTGCTTCCGTAGTATTTAATTGACAATCTGAAATTTAATAGTATTGTGAATAATTATAAAAATAAAATAAATCTTTATTTAGCTATTGCTATTACATTTTTTCTAATTAGTTTACATTATATTATACATATGTACTATACGTACATGACATAATATGTATATCATATTAAAAAAAAAAAACGATAGGTCGCATGAATGACTTTCATTTCTTTTTAAATGCGAAGACATTTTTACAATTTTTTATTTCAGAATTTAATTTGTTGAACATGGTTATGCCTTTATCAAAAATAACATTTTGTTCAAAAGTTGTATATTGTTACAATTTCTGGTATATTACCTATATTATGTTTTAATTCTTTTCTATATTAATATACAGGTTCTTTTCAGAACCACAAAATATATTTTTAAAAGAATAGTTTTCAATATATATATATATATATATATATATATATATATATATATATATATATATATATATATATGTCGGGGATTACCCTATATATGTGGATCGTCCTGTATGTTAATTTATATGAATCACTCCGTATATTGTGTTTATGAATTTATCATAACAAATGGATGCGTAAGCATACGTGCTGGCAGAACCGACATCACTCAATCGAAGAAGTGGATATAAACAAAGTTATGTTATTATAAGCGATAACGAAATAAGACTAAACAACGAAGCCAAAATACCAGGGCAAGGGCTATGAGATTATTAAGTTGTGGATGTGCGATTGGGTTAGATGTCGGGACTGTCACGTGTCCGTTGAATTGTCGTTATAGTTAAAATATTGTAATATTTGAAATATTGGTTATTGTTAATATTTATCTACTTCGACATATATATATATATATATATATATATATATATATAATACTTATATAAGTAAATGGATTAAAATGATTATGTACGTCAACGGCCATACCACATTGAAAATACCCGTTCTCGTCCGATCACGGCAGTCAAGCAATATTGGGCGCGGTTAGTACTTGGATGGGTGACCGCCTGGGAACACCGCGTGTCGTTGACATTTTTTCATTTTAATTAGAAATAATAATAATAAAGAAAAAAACGAGGAAAAAAACTAAATTAATTATTTGGTCAAAGTTTCGAAAAATTAGTTATATGTTGCTGCTTGATAATGCAATTAAAATTGTTTAAAACAATTAGAAATTATTTATATATAATAATATATATATATATATATATATATATATATATATATATATATATATATATATATATATTATATATATGTGTGTGTGTGTAACTATAAATGCTTTGCCTTCCTATACATTTATGACAGAAAAACCAACTTCCTACATACTCCGTCCACTATTACCATACGACCATACCAACTTTAATTTTTATTCAGTTTTTATTTACATACATACATACACAATCACGCCATATACCCAAAAGAGTGTGGTACAAACTCTTTTTATCATCCTGAAATCAGTAACCTCCAAACATTCCTATCCAAACAAGCAACTTTCGCTTAATCCAGATTCATAATTTCTCTCATACATGCTCTTTTATTCCTACTACTTGGAAACTTTAACACACGCAAAACACTCTCAATCATACCACTCCAACTACTCATCAGACGTCCACGCAAACCATCTTAACTGACTAACACCAACTTTTGCTACAACATTTTTTCAATTTCACACTCATCAAACACTAATCTATTTCGTACCCGATCTCTCCTATTTACACCACATACCCCACGTAAAAATCTCATTTCCACAGCAGTCATTTTTCGTTTATGCTTTTGCAACCAAACCCAACATTCACTACCATACATCAACGTAGGCACCAAAACTGCATTGTATATACTCAAACGGGCTTTTTTGGGAAACATTTACATTTCTAGCAAAAGTTCTCAAAGCACCCAAAACCTGATACTTTATATACCGTATAAGTATATCTATAGATAAGAAATAACAGTTATATAACGTAATTTTTATTAATTTTTTTTCTTTTTTAAATATATTTATACTAATCATATTTTTATTATTTACATTAGATATTTTATCCTATTTTTATTTTTACATATTTCTATTATACTTATTTTTTATTTAATTACAAAAATTGGTATTCTGCTCTATAATAATTATATTTAGCATTTGGTATTAATTCTTTTCGAAAACATACATCTATATTGAATGCATTTTCAAGTTTTTCAAAAACAATTTACAATATATTGTTTTTATATTATTTAAAATGTAAAATATCAAAGCACATTACTGTATTATACGTTTCAAAAATTTTATCTTTCTATTCGGTTCGATTCGATATAAGTATACCTACACAAGATGAAAAGTGGTCAAATTGGCTGCAGCCGAGATGGGCATTGTACCTGAGATAATCCCTTGCAATCGTAAGGGTAGGTAAAGGTGTCCGACTTGGGCATTTTTTTACCTGTACCTGGTTTTATTTTTACATTTAAATTATCATACGCGATCTTAATGAAAACTTTAAATTTATGAAATATATATTTTATTAGAAATTCTTCATTTTTATTTGTTGTTAGGTTAAGAGTCGACAAAGAATCAAATATTTTATCTTGCGACTTTGCTAACTTTGGAACAACATTGCGTCTACACGCCCCCATATTTTTCCGCACACGGTCAATATCATTCCAAGTTAGCTTATCACTAAAGTTTTTTTGAAGCTCCAAATGAATTAGTTTGGACGGTTTTTCATTAAGGTCGGTGACTGCTTTTCTTTTGACACTATTATTTAGCGCCTGCCTTTCAATGTTTAATTCTTCTTCGTGATTATGAAGTAGGTTACTATTTATTATTTTAAACTCGCGAGTTGTATATACTTTAGCAGTACATCGATTTTTTTTATTTGTACACCGCCATCGTATTCCATCGCTTGTTGTTGTAGATACACAAAACTTAAAATTGTTAATAACTAGCAATTCACGGCCCTTCTGACTGAATATGCGATTTACTTCCATTATTAGTAAAAGTTAAATAATTGATGTTCACGCTTCGGTTATTAAAAGAATACTAATCTCTAACTCCAAGGCCGAGGAGGAGGAGGACATCTACAACGTAAGGGATTAAAATGCCCAAGTCGGACACCCAGATTAAGAGACCCCCTACCGATGGCCCACCTCGGCTACACCGAATCTGAATTTAGATCTGATCAGTTTAACGCTATTTTTTACCACTTTGACTGCAAGGAAAAAAGTGGTTTAGTGTTTGGTACGGTGTCTGTAACATTTTCAAAAAAAAATTGTGTATAGTAATTCTTCATATAGCCTCTAGATCAGACAAATCTGAACTTAGTTTATGTGGGTGTATGTGTGTGCGTCGTCAGCTCACTCGCTCTGTCGTCAGTCAAAATGTTGTGGTCGCAACTCCTAGACGGTTCAACCGATTTTAATGAAATTTTTAGGATAAATTTGTGTAGTGCCCAAAATGGGCATGTGGTTTTGATTTTTAACAGTAATGCTAACTTTCCGAGAAAAAAATTACTAAAGTTTTTAAAAATTCATATTGGCTACATTATTTATCCGATTTTGAATAAATTTTTAGAAAAAATTACCCCAATGCTCTCATTAATTATATAATTTTATTAATATACAGTGTTGCCAACTTTCCGAGAAAAAAATTGGTAAAATTTTTAAAAATATATTACGACCTTGTTATTTAACCGATTTTACTCAAATTTTCACAAAAGATTCTCCTGGTAATTGTATAATTTATGTAATTTTAACAAAATACAGTGTTGCCAACTTTTCGAAAAAAAATTACTAAAGTTTTAAAAAATTTATATAAAAGATTCTCCTAGTGCCTAAATAAATTAAGCAATTTTAACGAAATACAGTGTTGCCAACTTATCGAGAGAAAAAATCAAAAATTTTTTAAAAAATTCATTGTGGTTACATTATTTATTCGATTTTGATCAAATTTTCCTCCAAGTTTCTCCTAGTGGCCACATAAATTATAATTTTAATAAAAATATTGTATTACCAACTTTCCGAGAAATGTCAAAGTGGTCTATATATGGGTTTACCCATATACTTCTAATCTTGTTTTAATTAAATATTTGTCTTTTAAAAAATACTGCTGAAAACTTTCCAGCGGTATAATTGTTGTTTACTGTATTTGTGGTAAAAGTTCCTAAAAAAATTTTTGAAACACACCTAAAAAAATCAATGCTACAAACGGGAATAGCCCTTTAAACAGAACTTCAATCTAATGCTTATTTATTATACCAAGATAAGTTTTGTCACCCAGATGGCTTCAAGTTAATTTCAATTGCGAATAGATATGACCCATTATGAAATTGAATTAATATGGTGTTTGTAAACAGATAGTGCTGACAAATGACATGACAACCAAATTCGACGATAAGGGCGTGAGTTACGAGACAGCCTGTTTGGGAGATAGTTTTGCACAGATGAGTTAATTGTCGAATACAATTAGATCGAAAATCAGATTTCATCTTTCAAGCCAATGTTGTTATAAGTGTTCTAAAACCTGTTCAAACTGCCACTTTTCAAGTAAAATTTATTTCAATTTTTTTTCAGAAACTTTTAATTTTCTGCTATTTTATTTTATTTGTAGATTACTGAAGCTGGTATTCGCGAAATTGAAAAATTGTTTCATTATTAGATTAATTTAATAATTTATATTTTGTGTTATGTAATAATTTTTTATCGAATCATAAATAAAATATTATGTAGATCAGAGGCGTAGCAACCGGGGGTGCAAGGAGTGCGGTGCACACGGGCCCATGAGCGAGAGGGGCCCACGAGCCAAAGTTCCCAATAGGGCCTCATTTTCATTAATACTTACCATTTTTTTTGTTTATTTTAATTTTTTTGTAATAAATAAAGAACAAAGAAGAGGAATAAAATATTATTCATAGGATTAAATATATTTATTATATAAATTAGTTTATTAAAGAAAATTTAATACATTTTCATAAATTCTTTCAAGTTTACAAACACAAAAACATACAGTACAAATCAAATTTAAAGTTTATGTTTACAAACATAGTTCATTAACTTTAACTAAACTTAACTTTTCTCGCTTTCATTGAAGCAAAGATGCGAATTATTTCATTTAAATTTAATTTACGTGCTCTTTTATTTTCAATGCTCAAAATCGCCAAATTTGATAAACGTTTCTCCCCTATAGAATTTTTTAAATATGTTTTAATTATTTTTAATTTTGAAAATGTTCTTTCAGCGCTAGAAGTTGATACGGGAAATGTTAAAAACAAAATAAGCGCGGTACAAAGTTCCGAAAATGCCGAACTAAGAATAGAATAATCTGTAAATATTAATTCTCCTAACTGTTTTTTAAAGGTTTTCCTAAAAGATAATATCTGTGACTTAAAATCTGCGGTTAAAATCTGCAGTATACTCGTATTTGTCTAGTAAAGGTTGGCATAAATCAATTATTTCATCATCAGATATTTGTTTTAAATTGTCTGGGAAAATTACTCCAAATAATTTATTTATTTCCGTAAAACTTGAAAATCTATCTTTTAATTGTGCAATTATAATATCTAACGTAGCGTTAAATACGTTTATCCTAAAATTAGCTTCTGAACTGTTAAATCGAAAATCTTCACAAAATTCATCAAAATGTGTTTTTATTTTTCGAACGCGTCTATTTTCAAATATAGGCTCTATTTTCCATTTTTTTGCTAAAAACTCAGAATTAGTTTTGCAATTTAAAAAATTATTTCTGAGAATAACCACATTGTCATATGCTGTACTTAATTGCAGCATTATTGATGTTAATAGTTCGCTTTGCATGACAATGTGAAATACTGTTTCAAATTGTTGCATTTTCTTTTTTAAATTTATTGCATCATTCTTTTCACTTATGTTATTGCTAGTAAGTATTATTTCTGTTAGTGTTCAAATTATATCATAAAAATTAAATTTAAGAGCAAACAAAGCATCGTTTCTGGAAGACCAGCGAGTTGGATTTAATCTTTTCAGTGTAATTTTTTTACTTTCTGTCTTAAACATTAATAAAGCCCACCTTTTAATACTATTATCAAAGAATGTGTAAACATTTTTTACAAAATCAAAAAAATTTCTAACTTCTATTACATTAGACACAGCATCATTAAGCACCAAATTTAAATTATGAGCGCAACAGTGAATATATAATGCATTTGGTACAACATTAAGAATTCTTTTTTGAAGTCCATTATAAGCACCTTGCATATTTGCTGCACCATCGTAAGCTTGTCCCCGCAACTTTGAAATATCAAGTTCATTTTCCTCAAAAAAATTTAATAAAACATTTTGCAAGTTTCAGCTTTTTGGTCTTCTATTTTTATAAATTCGATAAATGATTCGTGTATTTGGAATCCACGATTTTCATTTATTTGAACATAGCGAAGTAGGACAGCTAACTGGTCAACTTTACTTATATCTTGAGTGCTATCGATTATGACAGAAAAAAATGGAGAATTTTTAATATCTTTAATATTTTTTTTTACTTCATTACCCAATAACTGAATAATTTCATTTTGTATTTGCGGGCTTAAGTAATTTATTTTGCGACTCTTATAACTTATTAAATTATTTAAAATTGGGTCATATTTTGCTAAAAGTTTAATAATATTTAAGAAATTTCCTGAACTGACTTCAGCGTTTAAAGAATCAAAGTGTCCTCTAAATGCTAAATTACTCGTTGCCAAAGTTAAAGTTACATTAATTATCCTATCTAAAAATTTTACCCACATACTTATTTCTTTCTGTGTGGTTTCTTCTAATTCTTTATTTATTAAATCATTTCGCTTCCACAAAACCATTGTTTGGCACGATTGAAAATGAGCAGCTGAAGTTTCGTGTCTCATTAAGCTTTGCGAAAGATGACGAAAATTGCTAAAGCCGGTAATCCATAACTCATTTTTGAAATTTTTATTAAATAACCAACACGTTTCACAATAAGAAACATTTAATTTTATTGAATAACATAACCAATTTCTCGAAATGGTCATTCCTGTTTTAGTAATTTTCTTATAATAACAAATGTTAAAAGAACGACCTTCTTAATTTTTTTGAAAAGGACCCATTGGTTGACAGGAACCATTTTCAATTATAAACAGCTTATTTTCATTTGTTATTGGATCAAAAAAATTGAATTTGTCTGAACAATAGACATTACCTTGCATACTTATTGCACTATGATTTAGATCAACATTTTCTACAAGTTGTTCTGATGATTTTGTTTCCACTTTGTCATTCTTCGGCACTTGTTCAGATTCTGTGTCATCTTCTGCTTCCAAATTTAATAATAAGCTAGTAGAAGGAACTGGAAGAGTCGTTTCTGCCGTCGATTGTTTAAAAAAGCTATCTAGTTTAGGCAATTTATATATTTCCTTTTTCACTTCTTCTTTTTTCTTTCTTTTCGCCGCCCCGCTCTGATGTTTCGGCATAATAATCCTTATAAGTATGTACTATATTAGACATGTATTAAACATAAAAAAATATCTTTTTACACTTACCTTATGAGAAATGAGTACAAATAAAAATTCTAACGTATTTTTAAAACAATTGCACTCAAGCTTTAGGTAAACTTTTCGCAACCAGGGTAAAAGTTGAAATAAATGAAACCAAGTAAAAGACTGTTGTCTACGGACGGACAATTCAGACATATTCAGACTTGTACGCGACAGTCGCGTATTGCATAGTTAAGGCCATGGTGCTCCCACTCCTATATTCCTTGTGCAGTCGCTAGTTGCGCCACCATCGTTTCCACCACCTCTACTCCCGCTACAATTTTAATAGAGCATGCGCGCAACTCAGAACAGCAAGAACCAGCTCGTGGCAAGTTGTTTATTTATACATTTCACTTTAATTTATTAATTTTGATAATACAGGTTGCATTTTAATAAAAAATAATTTTGATTATCATAAAAATAAAACAACTTTTATTTGAAAATTTTTTTCGAATAAGGCACAAACAAATTTAAAAAAATTAAAATGACATTTAGAACTTAAAATTAGCCAAAAAAACATTAAAATGTTAAACAATACAAGGAGTAAGGAGGGGCCCCTTAATCCCAGTGGCACACCGGCCCATAAAGGTCTTGCTACGCCCCTGATGTAGATGATAATACATGGGTCACTGATGTGAATTAAATTAATTATTTATCTGGTCTTAAAACCTTGTACCACTGAACTGATATTACTACAATCTTTTTATGATTGTACCCCATTATTTCCAACAATACTTTTCTTCCACCAATTTGTTTTTCCACTATACATTTACAATTATTTTTTTCACTAAAAAGTTATATTTTGAAAAAATTTAAAATATAATTTTTTTCAAAATTTGCTAAAAAAATCTGAAAAAATTCAGTAAAATAGAGAAAAAAATTAGCTACATAATAGATAAGTAACTTTTTTCTCTAACTCATACTGATTTAGCAGGAAAAATTATTAAAAATTCTAGCGCCCAAACGGCACATGCTAATAAATTAAAACTAAAACCAAATTATATAACTTTTTATTCCCTATCGAAAAGTATTCTAAGTATTTTTCCGAATTTTACTTTAGAAAGAAATATTATAATTTTTTATGGGAAAGTAGTCAAAAGGTTAGATGTTCGAATCAAACTCTCATTAAAGATTCTATGTCAAGCTTTCGGTTGTATTTTCCACCATCTTCAGGACATGTTCGTTTTAGAAAAATTCAGAAACAAATACATAATAAATTGGTATAGCATTTATAAAATTTACAGAATATACAAATCATGAAGTCGATAAATAATTAAAAGTAACAGATCAATTTTGTTAATATGAATGAATATAGCAAAAATTGTAGTCAAATATTAAAATACATAAAAAAGTCATCAGAAATGTAATTGTTGTTTTTTTTTTCTTTCAAATTTTCCTTTTTAGAATATACGCGAATATTTACTTTTAATTATTTATCGACTTTATGATTTGTATCTTCTGCAAATTTCATGATTGCTATACCAATTTTAATGTATTTGTTTCAGAATTTTCTAAAATTTTTTATTATATATCAAATATAAACTAGTTCTATAAATTAAGTACTTCTTATTTTATTTAACATTTTAAAATAAAAATAATGCTAAAACCAGTTTTAATATTTTTAAAATAAATACTTATAAATACTAATAAAATAGAAATACTCGGAAAGGGGCTATGAATAACGGCCAATCTTTTCTAGCTAATTGGTTTGATAATTTGATAATCTTGTATTAATAAATATAAATCCTATTTATCACCAAATGTAAAAATATTATTTCAACTATTTTTTTGTCTTCTTCAAATTCATTATCGTCTCATTAACCATTAGAAATCTTGAGTTGAGTTGCTTATAATAATGCCATATTTATATTCACAGGTTTTTTCTTGAAAACTCTTTTTTAAAGTCAATAGCTTTATACTCTTCTATGTTTCTTATTACACTTAGATTATGTTTTTTTTATTTAAATATTTAGTTTTATTGTCAAATTTGTTATTTTTTTTTTTTCTAAGTTAAAATTTCAAATTTTTAAACACTTTAATTTATGATATTTAATAATATAAGTTCAAATTTTGGTTGTTTAGTTATTATTTAATAGTATGATTAAAAAAGTTTAGCATTATTTTTTCTTAATATATATTACAGGTAGTCGAAAAAATTAAATTATAATTATAAAACACAATGTTGACGAGATGTCTCTAATTAATTTATTTTTTTTTAAGAAAATTAGATTATTTTAATTTATTATTAACTTATTTAAAAAAAAAAATATATTTTAAATATATACATTGAGTGATACTCCCTATCAGTGATACTAGAAAGACAAGATTATAATGATAATTATCTGTGGTAGTAGCGGTACATCGGATTTGTGTTAAATGTAGAATTCCAGTTTCTGTATCATTTCCCTTTCATTGAGATTTCCTAATACGGTGCGGTGCTTACATCTAAACTGAAATTTTGTTGATGTTGAACCCCATTATTGAAATATAATCTTCAAACTTCATGCGACTAATTTTTAATTTCCCTTTTTAAATTCACATATTCGTATACATAATTACTCGTACACAGAATCATGTGTACGAATATGTGAATTTAAATTATTACTTAAGTATAACTGTTACAATAAATATTTCACAATTATTAGGTTTTCCATTTTTATTTGTGCGTATATGATTTTCTTATCACTTGGAAACATTCGCTCAAATAAAACTTTCTCAACCATACTTTCCCATCTATTCATCGGATGTCCACACTGACGTATTCCTACAATCCCACTCATACCTATATATTCTTTTAAGAACACTCATTAGACACGTTCATTCGAGATGGCCGAATCATCTTAACTGACTAACAATAACTTTGCAATATTGTTACCAATTTTACACTATACTCCAATCTATTTTACATCTGATCACTTCTAATTTATTAATAGTACTTTATATGAAAATCAACTAAAACACCAAACACTTGGAAATCGTATATATATTTTTATTTTATTTTACATTAACTTGCTATTTCAATTGAAAAAAAAATTACTATAATATAAGATAAACAAAATTTAGTTAGTTCAATAAAAGTTTAAAAGCAAGCTAATTTCAATCACAAGTACATATATTACCATCAATACTACGACTGTTAACTTTATCACTTTGCAAATAGCATATAGTTGTTTCATCAACGTTTTCCTTATTTAGTAAAATTAAAATATTTTTAATACTTTTTACAAAATGGTTTACTATCATATTGTTATCTACGGTAGCTTTTTTATTGCAAATTTTATTTCGTTTATTTCTTCTTTTTTAATTAACATCTACAAGAAAATTCATTTAATTAAAATTCATAAATATTTTTTTAAAATATTTTATAGAATTTCTTATGTAAAAGAAATAAAAAATACAAATACTTTTTTTTCTATCATTTAATATTAACGAGTTATAAAAAGTCAAACTTACTTATGAGTACATACGAGTGTCTACCTAAGGGGTAGATGACCCATTAAAACAATAAATTATTAAAAAAAAATCAAAAACACGTCAATTTTATTTTTAATTGGGCTACCTTAATATAAGATAAAATTTTGAAAAAAATTACATAATAATTAAATATGGGGTAAATTAACACAAATCGGCAAATTGGTTTACTAGTGTTTAAACTAAATTTTACTAAATCAATCACTAAATTTTATAAGTATTCATAAGTTTGTGACTTATTGTCATCTCTATAAGGTCTGGCAGCGATTTTAAATTATTGTTCATAATATATTTCTTTATATGCAGGCAAAAAATTGGAAACCGACAAGTAAATTTGTAAAAGTTATTACAATTTTACTGTTTTAATATTAATGGCCATTATGAAAAGGCGTTGCTTATATCTTTGTGCTACTGTTTCGTTTTATTAAGTGAAAGACAAATTTGTATAGTAATAATAAATTATTTTTATATTATCTGTTCTTAACGTAATTGTTTACTCTTAAAACGAAACAAAAACCATTAATTTCCGACAGACCTATATAGAACTGATAAATATTGTCAATTAATGAAACAAATTAATCTAACATATACAATAATAAATCAGATTTTATTTGAAAGTTAAACTAAAAACTTTGGATTTCTGTAATATTGTTTTATTGTAAGTATATTTTTATTTAACTTTAACGAATAGTCGTATACTAAGTTTTAAACGCTATTTTAGTTTGTAAAGCTACTGTATTTAATTATATGAATAAGTTTTGTCAAAAGTAAATCTTAATCATTGTGAACAAAATAATTACGGATTTATTTGCTGTAAAAAATATTGTACCATGTTCATAATCCGAACAAAATTTTTTTAATTGTTTTATGTAATCTTCATTGTAAATGTTGATGTATTCAAATTACAACTTATACCTACTTTAAATTAGGTTAAGTTATATATGGTCTGTTTTCAAAACTTATGGAAGAGACAATAAATAAATGATTACTTATCAATTATTAAGCATATATATTTTTTTGTAAATCTGATTAAAGCTAGTATTTTACTTATAATTTCTGATGCAATGGTTTTCAATTTGTATGATAACAATACATTATCCGAATCCATTGTAGTTAAAGTAAATGCTATATTATCAAGAGCAGCATATAATCGACAAGTTCTTCATTGAAATGTTGTTTTAATATTATTTGAGAATCAAAACATTGTTTTATAAATTTATAAGCAACATTCAACCGAACAGCGCAAATTGTACAAATACCATTTGGTAATTTAATCCTGCAATTTATCTTAAATAAGAAAAATGATTCACAAACAATAATGTATATTACAAACAAAACAAATTATTTCATTCTTCCAATTGCTGGCATAATTGCAGCTTGCAATTTATCTATGAAAGTTTGCCATCTGAATCCTGATTAAGTATAGTGAACAATACATTTTTATCACTTGTACATAATTGACAATGTTGCATAAAACTATTCATGATTAAAATTAATTTTCTACCTATAGTGCTTCTTACAATAAGTAAAATATAATTTATTTGACAGTAAAAGCCTAGTGCATGATGGATTTAATTTACAAATTTAAGATTTAGGATTTAGATTTAAAATTTATAATTTTAGCATTGGTGCATAATGAATTTAAAATTTGTAAATTCAACCAATTAGAACAAAACTTAAAAATCACGTGATTACATGTTTTCTGAAGTTTTTGACATTTGTATGATTTGAGGTTACACGAGAATAAGTTTTGAAAATAAATTTTTCAAATTACTGTGAAAGTGGATATAATTATTGCAGGAATGATGTTGATAATATGTCACAAATATAAAAAATTAAATGAACAAGATTAGAAGTATATGGATAAACCCATATATAGACTACTTTGACATTTCTCGGAAAGTTGGCAACACTGTATTTTAATAATATTATAATTTATGTGGGCATTAGGAGACACTTTTCTGAAAATTTGATCAAAATCGAATTAATAATGTAGCCACAATGAATTTTTAAAAAATTTTGTGATTTTTTTCTTGATAAGTTGGCAACACTGTATTTTGTTAAAATTGCATAATTTATTTAGGCACTAGGAAAAACTTTTATGAAAATTTAATTAAAATCGGTTAAATAAAATGGTCATAATACATTTTTAAAAATTTTACTAATTTTTTTCTCGGAAAGTTGGCAACACTGTATTTTGTTAAAATTACATAAATTATATGAATACTAGGAGAATCTTTTGTGAAAATTTGAGTAAAATCGGTTGAATAACATGGCCATAATAAAAATTTTAAAACTTTACTAATTTTTTTCTCGGAAAGTTGGCAACACTGAATATTAATAAAATTATGTAATTAATGGGAGCATTAAGGAAATCTTTTCTGAAAATTTTATTAAAATCGGATAAATAACGTACCCAATATGAATTTTTAAAAACTTTAGTAATTTTTTTCTTGGAAAGTTGGCATCACTAGAAAAAAACAAAATCACATGACCATCTTGGACACTAGACAAATTTATCCTGAAAATTTCATTAAAATCGGTTGAACCGTCTAGGAGGAGTTGCGGCCACAAAATTTTGACTTACGACCGAGCGAGCGAGCGAGCTGACGCACATCCATACACCCACATAAACTAAGTTCAGATTCGTCATCTACAGGCTATATGAAGGATTTCTATACATTTTTTTTTTTTGAAAATGTTACAGACACCGTACCAAACGCTATACTACTTTTTCCTTGCAGTCAAAGTAGTAAAAATGAATGAAAAAATTAAATCGTAAAAAAACTAAAAGAAGATGGTCCGTAAGACCCGTAAACAGACTTCGCTGTGAAACAGATTCCTATGACTTTCAACTTTTTGTATCAATTTAATGTCAATATGTTCATCCATTTTATTTAAAAAAAAAAAAAAAAACTATATATTAGCACAATATTAGGTATACGACACCGGACAAACGACCAAACAGCTGACTACAGTTCACGACATTAAAGCCAACAATTCTCTATGCGCATGTGTCACGATTTCAAAATACTGTAATGTGATTGGTTGAATTTTGGATTTAGATTTAGAATATAAAATATGGTGATATTTTAAATCTAAATCGTAAATCGTAAATTTCTTAAATGCATCGTGAACCATAGCATGGTGTTTACTATCATTTATATTTTAAATCCTAAATCGTAAATGCTAAATTTCTAAATTAAATCCATCATGCACCAGCCTTAGAGGTTAACTTACAAAAATCTGACACATATACAGTTGACCAGATAAATTTTGTGTAATGTTTCTTGTATAAGAAGAAGAATAATTAATAGCAGCAGCAGTGTGCTAGCAATTACTTTATTCAACTTTATTGACCTTAGCTGCAGAATGAATACTAAACTTAATTTTTCTATTTATTTTTTGTTTAAATATCATTTAGAAAAACAACTAGAAGCTAGATCAACTAGCAATTGATAAACATTTTTAAAATTAAATATGTTGCGTTCAGCAAACAGGACGCTGCTATTTATTCTTCTTCTTATACTAAAAACATTACGCAAAATTCATCTGGCCAACTGGATTCGTGTCTGATTTTTATAAGTTAACCTCTAATACTATCAAATACAATTATTTTAAGTTTTACTTATTGTAAGAAGCTTTCGTTGATAGAAAATTTAATTTTAGTCATGAATAGTTTTATGAATCATTGTAAATTATGTACAAGTGATAAAAATGTGTTGTTCACTATACTTGATCTGGATTCAGATGGCAAACGTTTCTTGGATAAATTGGAAGCAATTATGCCAGAAATTGTAAGTATGAAATAATTTGTTTTGATTGTAATATACATTATTGTTGCTGAATCTTTTACTTTTCTTATTTTAGGTAGATTGCAAGATCAAATTACCGAATGTTATTTGCACAGTTTGCGCTGTTCAGTTGAATGATGCTTATGTATTTATAAAACAATGTTTCGAATCTCAAATAATATTAAAACAACATTTACATGATGAACTTTGTCGACTATGTGCTGGTGGTGATAATATAACATTTACTTTAACTACAATGGATTCGGATAATGTATTGTTATCATACAAATTGGAAGCTATTGCGTCGGAAATTGTAAGTAAAATACTAGCTTTAACCAGGTCCACGAAACGAAATTATATGCTTAGTAATTGATAAGTAATCATTTATTTATTGTCTCTTCCATAATTTTTGAGAACAGACAAATTTAACTTAACCTAATTTAGAGTATTTCAAATTTGAATACGTTTGTTGGTTTTGTTTAATTAACTTATGTAAAATAAGTTTTAATTTAAATACATGTACATTTACAATAAAAATTATATAAAACAATTATTATTTTATTAGGTTTATTTATAATAAGTTTATTAATTATTATAATATGTTTTTGCTAAACTAAAATTTGTTTCTGAAAGAGTAGTTGGGAATAGCTATTATGAGAAAAAATATTGTTGTCTGTTTTCAGGTTGGTAAAAATTTCGTCTTGTATTTTTAATCATTTGTTACTTCATAACCAAGTAACGTACGTATTCACACAGCTTGAAGTGGAATTTAGTTCTCTCAAATAAATCAAATATTAGTAAAATATCACTAGGTGTTATTAGTAGAAATATATTTCTTTATCTTTTAATCCGGAGATTTTTATTATATGTAATATATAATTTTAATTTATATTTTAGCTGGAATGTACTGAGAAGTTATCGAATTGTATTTGCTCAATTTGCTCTGTTCGATTAAATGAAACGTTTAAATTTGTAGAAAAATGTTTTAAATCGCAAGAAATTTTCAAGCGATATGCAAAACAACAATCGCAAAATAGTAAAGTTATGAAAAACGAAATTAAAAATGAAAGCGAAATTAAAGAAGAGAATATTGATGAAGAATACATTAAACTAGATTTGGAAACTGATATAAAAATTAAAATTGAAGATAGTTTAGAACAACAAAATAATACAAATTTTGATACTGCTTGTATGAAAGAAGAAGCTATCAAAGAAGAGAACATTGCCGAGATTAAATTGGAAACTGATACAAATATTAAATTTGAAGAAAGTTTGAAATCAGAATCTTTAGATTTACATTCAGAATTAATAATTAAGGAAGAATATTCTAATTTTGAGAATGAAACCAATGTAAAACGTTGTCAAGATAGTGGAGATTCGAAGAAAAGTAATATTTTCAGTCCGAAGGAAAATGATAAATCTGTAAAGAAAAGAAAATCTCATAAATGTACATTATGTGAGAAAACTTTTACTCAGAATATAGGTTTAAAAAGGCATATTCGTATACATACAAATGAGAGACCTTATAAATGCGAAATATGTGAGAAAACATTTACTCAAAGCGGAGATTTAAGAAAACATATTCGTATACATACAAATGAGAGACCTTATAAATGCGAAATATGTGAGAAAACATTTACTCAAAGCGGAGATTTAAGAAAACATATTCGTATACATACAAATGAGAGACCTTATAAATGCGAAATATGTGAGAAAACATTTACTCAAAGTGGAGATTTAAGAAAACATATCCGTTCTCATACAAATGAGAGACCTTATAAATGCGAAATATGTGACAAAGCATTTACTGAAAGTGGACATTTAAAAGAACATATTCGTATACATACAAATGAGAGACCTTATAAATGCGAAATATGTGAGAAAACGTTTACTCAAAGTTCAGCTTTAAGGCAACATATCCGTTCTCATACAAATGAGAGATCTTATAAATGCAAAAATGTGTGAGAAAGTTTTTATTAGTAGTGACATTTTAAATAGACATATCCGTTTTCATGCAAAGAAGACACCTGAAGAATGCGAAATAGGAAACTTTTACACAGAGTAAATATTCATATCGTAATTCATTAATTTTTGTAGTTCTCTTTTTATTAATGGTTAATCTTTAAATATTGTTAAGTCTCATTCAGACTGGTCTTTGTTTTATTGCAGAGCTAGTGGATCTGAACCAAACAACATGTGAGCTTATAGGAATACATTGCGAATGGACGGATTTAGTTTCATTAGCAAACTTTGTTTTATCGCAGCCAAAGTCTGACCTAACCACGGTTTCTAATAAAAATTCATTTATGATTTAAGAACGGCCAATCAGGTTTCAGTAACATGAGATAGCGATGTATATTTGTTTTTATGAAAGAAACGTTAAATTTATAATATGTAAATGAGCAATGTAGAAAATAAAATTAATATTATTTTGAAAAGGCGTATTTAATATACTAAAATAAAATTTATTTTAGAAACAGAAGAAAAATTTGCGAAAATATAGAAGATGATAAATTTATCGTATAAACTTACAAAATTTTATTTATGCAGTATACAATTTGAAATATTACGTTTCGCATTCGTATTTTTGAAATGATTGTACAGGTTTTATTTTGTATATAAATTCTTCTTCAAACATATTTAACGCAAAACAATTTAAATTGAAAAAAAAACTGTACTGAATGTAATCAAAAACTGTTTGGAATGTAAACAACGTAAACAGTAAAGTCAAAAATAATTTTCAACAACATTTAAATTGTCATCAAGACAGACAGGCAATGTAAATGATCAAGTTTTTTCGGTGCGTTAAATCGTGAAACTAAAACTAAATCGTAAACTGTTTTGGCAGCATGATTATTATCTTAAACAAAATTTAAATGTTAAGGCTCATTCAAACTGGCGTTTTAGTTTTACGCAAGCACAAGAATTTGAGCAATCCGAACATTTGACACATTTTTAGTTTTTACACCAAGTCCAACTCTTGTACTTGTGCATAAAACGACAGTCTGAGACTTTCTGTACAATGATATTTTTTAATTTCTATAAAAATCAACATGTATTTGGAAATTTATAACACAACATGAAATGACAATTTGTTTATGCATTCCTAATACATTTTGAAATTTTCAGTCTTTATTGTGACAAGAAGATAACAGTTTGTTGATATTGTAATGTAAAAATGACAGCATTTGCCTAAAACAATTTTATGTATTTTTTTAAATTTATATTAATTTTATTATTATTAAATATGTAAAATATATTAAATGTTATTTATAATGAAATTCAAATTAATAAATAAATCAATATTATTTTGTAATATGTATTTATAAGTTGTTTTAACTTTATTTAATAATATGAATAAAATATTTAGCTTTAAGCCTATCATAGGACCTATAAAAGTTAAGGTTCAGATTTTGGGGCATCGACCATCTAAGTAATGTTCCTTTATATTTAGACAAATATTTATTGTTTATGTAATGTAGATTGTAAAAATTTATGAAAATCATAAATTTTCATAATTATTACAGAAACACAAATAAGGAAATGTTTTTTTTTACTTAGTTATATTAATTAATATACATATATGTCATAAGATAAAAATAATATTATATATAAAATATTTAAATAATATCAATGAAATAAGTTGTTTGTTGTTTATAAATTTACTAATATGTTAATATTGCAAAAATATTAACATGTACATTGTTCTATTAATACCCAATTTTAATATAGATACAATTGTTAAATTATTGATTTTTAAATGTACAATTTTTGTATAATGATGTCGATTTCGTTCTGTTTTAAAAGTTATGGATTGAGTTTGATTATGAATTCGTAATTTAAAGTAATGAACTTTAATTATTGAACTTTATGATCAGCAGCGGTAGTTGTAGTCGATTCAATATGCGATTATCTGATAATGAATAAATATTTGAATTATAGATTTTGCGTATAGTTTTATTCATTAATATATTGATAATATATTTTTAGTCTAGTAGATTGTTGCCAAATTCCAAATTGAAATCCTAAATTCTTGTTCTCTAGCTTTACGTAATGTGATTAATAGGTCCTCTTTTTTTTTTCTTTCCAATAATTTTGAATTTGTACTATTATATTCTTCTAGAACGCTCAAACATATGGGGTACATTTCAGTATCTGAAAGGTAAGTTGTTAAATGCCATACATTACTATAATTATGTTCCGCTAATAGTTCAATAAAATATTTTGAAGACGACAGAAATATAACAACTAATTTGTCTTAAGCAAATTTGGTAGGTGGTTTGTTTGTCGTTTTGATTTAAAGAATATATCTTTTTTTTATTTATTAAATACGTGGTACCATACAAATATATGAATATATCTTCGTTTTTCTATTGATATCTGTTTATAAGCACAGCTATTTGGGTATTTAGTAAAATACTTTTTAAAACATTTCCAATGGCTAATATATTTGAATTTGTAGACAGAGAAAAATAGATTGCTATGCACGTTTTGCTTATAAAAGCAACATTTTATTATGCAATAATATCAGTTTTGTCAATATAAAAATATTAGATATTAGGTGCAATTATATATTTTATATTAAACCTCATATATTAAAATAAGCTATGTGTATATTGAAAATAGTAAAATGGATATCGACAGAAAATATGAATAATTTTAAATGCTATATATATTCATGATAAAAATCTACAACACATTTTAAAATACAATATTGCTACGAATGTAATGTACATATATGATTTGTACTGAACAAAATTATTGCAACAGTTGATATTTAGATCGTAAAATTTTTTAATACGCGTCAACCTACATTTTGATACAAGTCAGTTCTTGTGCATCGTTCGACATAAACAAAGAGAGTAAGCAAAAAAATATCTATTAAATATTCAATTAAAATGGCAGACGAATAAAGTAAAAATGTTTTAAAACTGTGGTCACCATTAGTTGAAAATTTGTATTATTTGCTCTGATGCAAAACGTAATACTAAAATTTAATAAGTGCATTGATTATCACTTATTTTATTTGCACTTTATCTGTATTAAAAGAAAATGCTATCATATATTTTAACAAAAAATAGAAGTTATCTATGTGCAAAGAAATTGATCATATTTGATCTAAAAACTACTGAAAAATATCAGTAATCATCTTGATATTTAATTTTTATTTAATATTTTTAAATAAAATCGACACACGCAGTATAAATAAAAATGATAAAATGTTAACATAGTAAAGAATCTTTCAAAATTCATTACATTAAAATAGAACGGCTTTGGGTTGTTAGTAGGAATGGGGATACTTGGGACACCCTAGATTTTAGTGACTTTTTAAGTTTGTAAGGTTGGTAATACTGAATCTAGTAACTTTTTCGTTGGGGTACTTGGTGACAAATTCAAATATTTAAAAAGGTTTGTATCCCTGCTAAGTTGGCAACATTGTATGTGTATAGGGCTTAGATCATATAGTCGAAGCTGAATGATCTAAGGTATAGGGCTCCGGGTGTCTGTAATAGGATTCCGGGTGTCTCCGATATGGCTCCGCCCCAGGGCCCCATTCGATAGAGCTACGCTAACGTGTTTCTTCCGAAAAGGCCCTCCCGATGATCCTATTAACAGAATAAATTTGGTTTTGTAATGATTTTGAAATATTGATTATTGATTATCGATTACAGCTAGTTATAGAATACGTTCTTTAGAATTACATTGAGTTGTATGTATGTATGTGAACCGTCTGAGTTAATATATATAATTAAATAAATAAATTAAATTTTGTTAGCGTTGGGAATCGAACTACGGTTCTTTGGCGAGGGCCGCCCGCGTGGCAGGCGAACATTCTACCGATGCTTAATTATACCAATTAATGATTAGCATCGTTTATTTTTCGAATAATATATTATCTAATAATATCTCTATATGTATAAGAGAAAATTAGCATAACTAAAAGTGCATTACTGATTTATGCATATTATTTAAATGCATTTATTATAAAATAATGCCGCCCGAGCAGGGACTTGAACCCTTGAACCCTGGACCCTTGGATTAAAAGTCCAATGCTCTACCGACTGAGCTATCCGGGCTACATATAAAAATAACATACATTTTCTTAACAAAATTCTATTAATAACTTTAGATTCGTTTAGTAGAACACATTAAGTTTAGAACATTTTAACATTTCATATAACAAAAGTTTCAATTTATATAATTTTTAATATAATAAAATTTATATTTAGAATTATACAACTTGATTATTTTTAATAAAAATTATTAATAGATTTCAATCACATTTTGTTCTAAAACTTGTAGCGTTATACATAAGCATATCATATTGTTTAGTATAGGTTTAAAATAAAAAGTCTGTGTATTCTTTATAGTGTTAAAGATTTTACAGGGATGATTAAAATTTATCTATTGACTAATTCATTAAGTCCTCGATAGTATAGTGGTCAGTATCCCCAGTACCGGCTTTAGGGGGGGTCGAGGTTGGGCCACCGCCCAGGGCGGTTGGCTTGAAGGGGCGGCAGACGGCCACTAGAAATAAAAATTAATGTTTCCAAGAAAAAAATAAAATGTGAAACGATAATGCAACCCAATATTTTTTTTTGCTTCGAAAATATTGTTGTAATAACGTTGTAAGCAAGTCAATTAGTAAATATTGGTATGATTAAGTTTACAGAAATGCTTAATAATTGTTGTTCGTATATAGACAATTACAGAAAAACAGGCTTTAAACTAGCTATTGTGGCTGCAACTAATATAGCGCGGAAATTGACTTGGTGAATTGGCTGTTAACGATCCTATACAATGTCCGGAAAAAATATTTGAAGTACATTTTTTTAAAACTGTTTTGAACACCGCTCTTACATTTCTGAATGAAAGATTTCATCAACTTAAAGATATTTCTGCGACGTGTTTTTTTTATGTAATTTAAAAAATATACCCCAGATAGAGCAATTCATTAAACACTGTAGTGATTTGCAAATAACTCTCACAATAGGCTCAAAATCATATATAGATGGAAATTTACTCTGTGACGAACTGATAAGTTTTCAAGCTTTTCTCGGGGTTGAAGTGGTAACTCCTGTTCAAGGGCTAAATTTTATCAAAGAGCATAATATACCAGAATTGTATTCAACTATATGGATAGCGTTACGTATTTTACTCACCATACCAGAGAGTGTAGCAAGTGGAAAACGCAGTTTTTCCAAACTAAAACTAATTAAAACATATTTAAGATCGACAATGTCTCAAACAAGGCTAACCAGTCTAGCGACCCTATCAATTGAAAGTGATATTTCTGAAAGCTTAGATTTCTCCAATGTAATAAAAGATTTTGCGGATAAAAAGGCACAAAAAGTTAACTTTTAATTTTTTCTTTTGTATATATACTCATACTATAATTCAAATATAACATTTTTTTATTAACAAAATAAAGCAGTATTAATGAAATCTTTTTCTTTTTTTGAGGGGGGGTAGGGGGCGGCGAAAAAAATCTCGCCAGGGGCGCCAGAATTGCTAAGGCCGGCCCTGAGTATCCCCGCCTGTCACGCGGGAGACCGGGGTTCGATTCCCCGTCGGGGAGACTTTTTACATGTCTTCGACTAGGTACCTTATAGAGAAGAAAAAGTATATTGAGAAAATGAAAATCATATTCTAATAGAAACAAGATTCTATAGCGTAGCGGTTATTACCTCGGTTATTACGTCTGCTTTACAAATAGAAGGTCTTTGGTTCGATTTCGGATGGTATTATCACATAGCAAAAATATTTCGTAATTTTTTTAAACTATCATATAATTCTAATGTGAATGTTATACATGCATTTGCATATGTAATACAGATAATCCGATATGGTCTAGTGGCTAGGATATCTGGCTTTCACCCAGAAGGCTCGGGTTTGATTCCCGGTATCGGAAAGTTTTAGTTTATTTAATTTTGTCCGCGGAGTGGGAGAGAACGGCTGTTTGTACTTTGCCGTGAATAGCTAAGTTCTTTGTAATTTTTTCATTTATTTATATCTATTTATTTTCTGGCCTTTTTCATTATTAATATTTAAATCTATTTACAATGTCAAATATTTACGTATAATTTTGTTTTTTCAGAATCGGCCGACCACCATTTGTTCATTCGCTTATTGATAGAACTAGTTGGCCAGCTGAATGTTGTGTTAAAAATTTTCAAATACATCTTGATTTTTTTTATAGTAATTAAAAAACATTAGTCCACATAACATTTAGATTTGGTTTAAAATAATAATCATGTACATAGAAAAAAGAATAAATTATATTTAAAGTAATAATTCTTTACATTGATATTTCGTTGAGGGTCTTGTAGTTAAAGTCAAAAAGATTGAATGAAGTAGATTTTATAGTTGGTGTGTGATTGGTATGCAGCAGTTACTTCATTCAAGCATATTGACCTTGGCTGTAGAATGAATATTAACTAAATTTTTCTATTTTTTTCTTTTGTTGGAATTTCATATTAGACTAATGCTAGAATCTAGAACAAGTAGAAATTAAGAAAACATTTTCGAAATTAAATCTGGTGCGTCAGTAAAAAATATGCTGTTACTTATTTTTCTTCTTATACAGTAACATTACACAAAATTCATCTGGCCAACTGGATTCATGACATACCTTTCTAAGTTAACCTCTAATACTATTATATACGTTTTAATTTTTATAAGAAGTTTGTTTTGGTAAAAAAATTAATTTTAATCATGAATAGTTTTATGCAACACTGTAAATTATGTACAAGTGATAAAAATGTATTGTTCACTATACTTGATCTGGATTCAGATGGCAAACGATTCGAAGATAAATTGGAAGCAATTAAGCCAGAAATTGTAAGAATGAAATAATTTGTTTTGATTGTAATATACATTATTGTTTCTGAATCTTTTACTTTTTTATTTTCGGTAGATTGCAAGATCAAATTACCGAATGTTATTTGCACAGTTTGCGCTGTTCAGTTGAATGATGCTTATGTATTTATAAAACAATGTTTCGAATCTCAAATAATATTAAAACAACATTTAAATGAAGAACGTTGTCGACTGTGTGCTGGTGGTGATAAAATAACATTTAGTTTAACTACAATGGATTCGGATAACGTATTATTATCATACAAATTGGAAGCCATTGCAACGGAAATTGTAAGTAAAATACTAGCCTTAACCAGGTCCATGAAACAAAATTATATGCGTATAAATTGGTAAATGATCATTTATTTATTGTCTCTTCTATAGTTTTTGAGAACAGACAAATTTAACTTAACCTAATTTAGAGTATTTCAAATTTTAAAACGTTTGTTGGTTTTGTTTAATTAAAACTTATGTAAAATAAGTTTTAATTTGAATACATGCACATTTACAATAAAAATTACATAAAACAATAATAATTTTATTGGGTTTACTTATAATAAGTTTATTAATTATTATAATATGTTTTTGCTAAACTAAAATTTGTTTCTGCAAGAGTAGTTGGGAATAGTTATTATGAGAAAAAATATTGTTGTCTGTTTTCAGGGGCTGGTAAAAATTTCGTCTTGTATTTTTAATCATTTGTTACTTCATAAGCAAGTAACGTACGTATTCACACAGCTTGTAGTGGGATTTAGATCTCACAAATAAATCAAATATTAGTAAAATATCATAGGGACTATGCGTTATTAGTAGAAATATTTTTCTTTATTGAGATCCCTTTAATCCGGAAATTTTTATTATATGTAATATATAATTTTAATATATTTTAGCTGGAATGTACTGACAAGTTATCGGATTGTATTTGCTCAGTTTGCTCTGTTCGATTAAATGAAACGTATAAATTTGTAGAAAAATGTTTTAAATCGCAAGAAATTTTAAAGCGATATGCAAAACAACAATCGCACAATAGTGAAGTTATGAAAAACGAAATTAAAAATGAAAGCGAAATTAAAGAAGAAAATATTGATGAAGAATACATTAAACTAGATTTTAAAACTGATGTAAACATTAAGGTTTAATGTAAACATAAAGAAAGTTTAGAATCACAAAATAATACAAATTTTGGTGCTATTTGTATGAAAGAAGAAGCTATTACTGAAGATTACATTAAAGAAGTAAAATTGGAAACTGACACAAATATTAAATTTGAAAAATGTAGTTTGAAATCAGAGTCTTTAGATTTACATTCAGAAATAATAATTAAGGAAGAATATTCGGATTTTGAGAATGAAATCGATATAAAACATTGGCAATCTAGTAGAGATTCGAAGAAAAATAATATTTTCAGCTCGGAAGAAAATGATGAATCTGTAAAGAAAAGAAAATCTCATAAATATACTCATACAAAGAAGAAACTTTATAAATGTGAAATATGTGAGAAAACTTTTACTGTAAGCGGAAACTTAAAAGTACATATCCGTTCTCATACAAAGGAGAGACATTATACGTGCGAAATATGTGACAAAGCATTTACTCAAAATGAAGATTTAAAAAGACATATTCGTATACATACAAATGAGAGACCTTATAAATGCGAAATATGTGAGAAAACATTTACTCAAAATGGAGTTATAAAAAAACATATCCGTTCTCATACAAATGAGAGACCTTATAAATGCGAAATTTGTGAAAAAACTTTTACTGAAAGTGGAAACTTAAAAACACATATCCGATTACATACAAATGAGAGACCTTATAAATGCGAAATATGTGAGAAAACTTTTATTAGGAGTGATATTTTAAAGAGGCATATCCGTTCTCATGCAAAGAAGACACCTGAAGAATGCGAAATAAAAACTTTTACAGAGAGTAGAAATTAAAAAAAAAACATCATCGTATTCATAGCGTAATTCATTAATTTTTGTAGTTCTCTTTTTATTAATGGTTAATCTTTAAATATTCTTAAGTCTCATTCAGACTGGTTTTTGTTTTATTGCAGAGCTAGTGGTTCTGAACCAAACAACATGTGAGCTTATAGCAATACATTGCGAATGGACGGATTTAGTTTCATTAGCAAACTTTGTTATATTGCAGTCAAAGTCTGACCTAACTAATGTTTCTAACAAAAATTCACTTATGATTTAAGAACGGCCAATTTGATTACAGTAACATGAGATAGCGATGTATATTTGTTTTTATGAAAGAAACGTAAATTTATAATATGTAAATGAGCATTTTTGAAAATAAAATTAATATTATTTTGAAAAGGCGTATTTAATATACTAAAATAAAATTTATTTTAGAAACAGAAGAAAAATTTGCGAAAATATAGAAGATGATAAATTTATCGTATAAACTTACAAAATTTTATTTATGCAGTATACAATTTGAAATACAGTCGATTCCGCTTAATTGGGACACCGCTTAATTGGGACAGCCGCTTATTTGGGCCAAATCTCAAAGAACAGAAACCAAACCAAGGAACCAACAGTAAATTTACATGTTTAATTGGGACAACATTCCGCTTAATTGGGACAGTAAATTTAAGATCACAGTATATATTATGTTACAAATATGTATTCACAAGAAAAAATATTTACAAAAAATTTAATATGATACGCTTTATATCTTTTTGATTCACAACATGGAAAATTATATTTAAAAAACTAGCAAATATGTATCAATTAATTACATTAGTATCGCGCGCTGTGAACTTTTTTCCCAACACATTCATTCACGTATGAAGTACGGACCCACGCGCGCTCAAAGGTTAATGTTTACCCTCGCGTCGGCGTGGCGCGGCACCGGTCATTAAAGCTGTGAGAGTCTACCTTGCTGTCTCAATCGTTACGTATTCAGTTATGATTCAGTTACCACTACACCTCGCGCGTGGAAGGTTTGTTAAACTTACATTTTGTCGATTTTATTTAAAAAAAAATTGACTCTTGCCAAGATGCCAAGAAGTGATATGACAGTTTCTAGTAAAATTGCTTTGCTGGATAAGTGTAGAAGTGAAATGTTTCAAAAACAAAAGACAGACTACACTTGACACATTTTTGAATTGAATTAAAAATGTATGTATTTATTTATTATTTTATTTTGGAATTTATTATTATTTTTTCTTAAAAGTTTATATTTTTTTGGTTATATGTAGTTTATAGTTTTTTCCAAGAATTTATAAAATAAAATTATTGAAAGAAAAATATGGATTGCTTAATTTTATGTAAAATTCGGTTAATTGGGACAGCCGCTTAATTGGGACAAAATGCCCTAGTCCCGATGTGTCCCAATTAAGCGGAATCGACTGTATTACGATTCGCATTCGTATTTTTGAAATGATTATACAGGTCTTATTTTGTATATAAATTCTTCTTCAAACAACGTAAACAGTAAAGTCAAAAATGATTTTCAACAACATTTAAAATGTCATCACTGCGCAGGCGTAACTGAAAATTGATCAAGACAGACAGGTAATGTAAATGATCAAGTTTTTTCGCTGCGTTAAATCGTGAAACTAAAACTAAATCGTAAAACTGTTTTGGCAGCATGATTATTATCTTAAACATTCAATTATCTTATCATTCAAACTGGCGTTTTAGCACAAGAATTTGAGCAATCCGAACATTTAACACATTTTTAGTTTTTACACCGTGTCCAACTCTTGAACTTGTGCATAAAACGACAAGTCTGATTGAGACTTTCTGTACAATGATATTTTTTAATTTCTATAAAAATCAACATGTATTTGGAAATTTATAACACAACATGAAATGATAATTTGTTTATGCATTCGTAATACATTTTGAAATTTTCAGTCTTTATTGTGACAAGAAGATAACAGTTTGTTGATATTGTAATGTAAAAATGACAGCATTTTCCTAAATCAATTTTATGTATTTTTTTAAATTTATATTAATTTTATTATTATTAAATATGTAAAATATATTAAATGTTATTTATAATAAAATTCAAATTAATAAATAAATGAATATTATTTTATAATATGTATTGATAAGTTGTTTTAATAATAACATGAATAAAATATTTTTCTTTAAGCCTGTCATAGGACCTATAAAAGTTAAGGTTCAGATTTTGGGGCATCGACCATCTAAGTAATGTTCCTTTATATTTAGTCAAATATTTATTGTTTCTGTAATGTAGATTGTAAAAATTTATAAAAAAAACATACATTTTCATACGTATTACAGAAAAACAAATAAGAAAATGTTTTTTTTTACATAATTATATAATTAATTTACATGTATGTCATAAGATAAAAATAATATTATATATAAAATATTTAAATAATATCAATGAAATAAGTTGATTGTTATTTATAAATTTAATATGTTTAATATTGCAAAAATATTAACATGAACATTGTTCTATTAATACTCAATTTTAATATAGATACAATTGTTAAATTATTGATTTTTAAATGTACTATTTTTGTCGATTTCGTTCTGTTTTAAAAGTTATGGATTGAGTTAGATTATGTATTCGTAATTTAAAGTAATGAACTTTATGTTCAGCAGCGGTAGTTGTAGTCGATTCAATATGCGATTATCTGATAATGAATAAATATTTGAATTATAGATTTTGCGTATAGTTGATATAGTTGCGTATATTGATAATATATTTTTGGTCTAGTAGATTGTTGCCAAATTCCAAATTGAAATCCTAAATTCTTGTTCTCTAGCTTTACGTAATGCGATTAATAGGTCCTCTTTTTTTTTCTTTCCAATAATTTTGAATTTGTACTATTATATTCTTCTAGAACGCTCAAACATATGGGGTACATTTCAGAATTTGAAAGGTAAGTTGTTAAATGCCATACATTACTATAATTATGTTCCGCTAATGGTTCAATAAAATATTTTGAAGACGATAGAAATATAACAACTAATTTGTCTTAAGCAAATTTTGTGGGTGGTTTGTTTGTCGTTTTGATTTAAAGAATATATCTTTTTTGTATTTATTAAATACGTGGTACCATACAAATATATGAATATATCTTTGTTTTTCTATTGATATCTGTTTATAAGCACAGCTATTGGGGTATTTAGAAAAATACTTTTTAAAATATTTCCAATGGCTAATATATTTGAATTTGTACACAGAGAAAAACAGATTGCTATGCATGTTTTGCTTATAAAAGCAACATTTTATTATGCAATAATATCAGTTTTGTCAATATAAAAATATTAGATATTACGTGAAATTATATATTTTATATTAAACCTCATATATTAAATCAAGCTATAGTAATATAGATATCGACAAAAAATATGAATAATTTTAAATGCTACAAATATTCATGATAAAAATCTACAACACATTTTAAAATACCATATTGCTACGAATGTAATGTACATATATAATTTGTACTGAACAAAATTATTGCAACAGTTGATATTTAGATCGTAATATTTTTTAATACGCGTCAACCTACATTTTAATACAAGTCAGTTCTTATGCATCATTCGACATAAACAGAGAGAGTAAGTAAAAAAATATCTATTAAATATTCAATTAAAATGGCAGACGAACAAAGTAAAAATGTTTTAAAACTGTTTTTAAAATTTGTATTATTTGCTCTGATGCGTAATACTAAAATCGAATAAGTGCAATGATTATCACTTATTTTATTTGCACTTTATCTTTATTAGAAGAAAATGCTATCATATATTTTAAGAAAAAATAGAAGTTATCTATGGGCAAAGAATTGATCCTTCTTACAATGTAAAACATAAAATAATTGTATTTGACAGTGTTAGTGGTTAACTTATAAAAATCTGACACGAATCCAGTTGGCCAGATGAATTTTGCGTAATGTTTTTAGTATAAGAAGAAGAATAAATAGCAGCGTCCTGTTTGCTGAACGCAACATATTTAATTTTGAAAATGTTTATCAATTGCTAGTTGATCTAGCTTCTAGTTGTTGTAGATGAATTTGTGTATTTGGGTAGTTTATTATCTAAGGATGGCTGTTTTGATCGTGAAATTGAAAGGAGAATAAATGCTGGTTGTAAGGTTTTGGGTGCTTTGGGAACTTTTGCTAGGAATGTAAATGTTTCCAAAAAAGTTTGTTTTAGTATATACAATGCAGTTTTAGTGCTTCCGTTGATGTATGGTAGTGAATGCTGGGTTTGGCTGCAAAAGCATAAAAGAAAAATGACTGCTGTAGAGATTTTTACGTGGAGTATGTGGTGTAAGTAGGAAAGATGAGGTACGAAATAAATTAGTGTATGATAAGTGTGAAATTGAAAAAAAATGTTGTAGCAAAAGTTGGTGTTTGTCAATTAAGATGGTTTGGTCATCTTGAGCGAATGTCTAATGAACGTTTGGTTAACAAGATTTATATGAATGATTTTGAAGCTATGCGTTTGCGTGGACGTCCAATGAGTAGTTGGAGTGGTATGATTTAGTGTGTTTTGCGTGATCGGAAATTTCCAAGTAGTAGGAATAGAAGAGCATGTATGAGAAGAATTATGAATGTGGGTGAAGCAAAAGTTGCTTGTTTGGATAGGAATGTTTGGAGGAGACTGATTTCGAGATAATGGAAAGAGTTTGTGCCACACCCTTTTGGGTACATAGCGTGATTGTATATGTCTGCATATACGAAATTTTATTAAATATGTATCCTTGGAAGCTAAGCTTTTATCATTACATAGCAAATTTGTTAATTAAAAGATAAATAGGTATTTAAAATATCTGTAATCATATGACAATTTTTTAACTGAAACTGTATTTTTCTAATGTAAATATTAATTTTTGTATAAAAATTATCAAATATAGATTGTATGTGTCTCGTCTGCAAATATATAGAAGCTTAACGTAAAAATCAGAATGCTTTATACTCCTAGTATCAATATACTATAATATAATGTAAATATACTGAAATTTCTATAAATTATTCGTTGTTTTTTTTTAATAATAATTACAAATATACAATGCATCTTAAGGGCATTTGCAATATAGTGTAAAATTATTTAATCTACAAAAATCTGACAAATATTGGAGAAAATTCTGTAATTTTTGTTAAAAATTTACACTATACATACGAGTATGTTTCTTTTTAATTTCTACTCTCAGTAGGAGTTTTCTGTTTCGCACACATCAGGTTTCTTCTTTTTATACTTCTTTAAATGTCCACTTGTAAGTTGTCTCACATATTTTTTATTTATAAGGTCTTTCCTTTGTATGAGAACGGACATGTCTTCTTAAGTTTCTACTTTCAGTAAAAGTTTTCTCACATATTTCGCATTTATAAGGTCTTTCCTTTGTATGACTACGATTATTTGCGTTCAGAATAAAAACTTTTTCACATATTTTTCATTTCTAAGGTCTTTCCTTTGCTTGGGAACGAATATGTATAAGTTTCCAATTTCAGTAAAACTTTTCTTACATATTTCGAATTTAAAGGGTCTCGCCTTTGTATGAGTACAAAAATGTTTTGTTAAATTTAAACTTCATCTAAAAGTTTTTTCACATATTTCGCATTTATAAGATCTCTCATTTGTATGAGAACGAATATGCATTTTTAAATTATAAATTTTAGGAAAATTTTTACATAATGTGCACTTATGAGATTTACTTTTCTTTACAGATTTGTCATTTTCTTCCGAACTGAATATATTATTTTTATTCGAACTTCTATTAGCTTCACAACGTTTTATATCAGTTTTATTCTCAAAATCAAAATTATCTTCCTTAATTATTAATTTTGAATTCAAACTCTGATTTCAAACTTTCCTCAAATTTAATATTTGTATCATTTTCCAAATCTACTTCAATGTATTCTTCGTCATAAGTTTCTTCTTCAATAAAAACAGCATCAAAATTTGTATTATTTTGTGATTTTATACTTTTTCAATTTTAATATTTATATCAATTTCCAAATCTAGTTTAATTTATTCTTCATCAATATTTTCTTTTTTAATTTCGCTGTCGTTCTTAATTTTATTTTCATAACTTTACAATTGTCCAATTGTTGTTTTGTAGGTCGCTTTAACATTTCTTGGGATTTAAAATGTTTTTCTACAAATTTATATGTTTCATTTAATTGAACAGAACAAATTGAGCAAATACGATCCGGTAACTTCTCATTAAATTCCAGCTAAAAATATAAATTGAAATTACAGCAACGCCCTGTAACATTTAACTAATATTTGTAGTATTTCAGATATAAGCAGTAGGTTCGTTACTTGAATATAAGGTAACAGATTGTTAGTAATAACCCGCACACAATTAAAAATGCAGGTCAAAATTTTACCGGTATGAAAACAGCAACACTAGACAGCAACATTTATTTCATAGCAGCTATTGCCACTACTCTTACAGAAACAAAAATTATATTTTAAATTAATTTTAGAAAATTTTATAAGTATATGTAAGTTGCGTATTTTGCGATGCACTATTTTGAAAATGGTTTAACCCGTTTCAAATCACCTCATTTTAGTGTTGCAACTGTTCAAAACAAATTCTGGTTGGTTCGGCTATTAATTCGGAATTACGAGTAATTTTCTAGTGATATAATCACCGAGTTCACGGACTTATGGAAAGCCGAACACTAAACGAAATCTGATAGATGTAAGAATAATGTTCAAACGAAAAGTAATTATTATAAATGTAAGAATATTTTTATTTGATGATGACGACGAGGACGAAAAAGTTTAAAATGCTCTAGAGAAAGTTGATAACTATGCAGAATTTATGTTTTTAATCACTTATTCAAACGACACTTTCGAATGTAGCCCGATATTTTTCATTCTTTACGTCGTAAAATGCAAGTAACGTTATTTTTATCTTATAAATGTCAAGTTTGTTCCGAAAAAAAAGGTTATAATTTGAAAATTTAATGCTACTGTATATTTATTCATTATCAAATAATCGCATATTGAATCGACTACAACTACCGCTGCTGATCATAAAGTTCAATAATTAAAGTTCATTATTTTAAATTATAAATTCATAATCTAACTCAATCCATAACTTTTAAAACAGAACGAAATCGACACCATTATACATTTAAAAATCAATAATTTAATAACTGTATCTATATTAAAATTGAGAATTAATAACAATGTTTATGTTAATATTGTTGCAATATTAAACATATTATTAAATTTATAAATAATAAACGACTTATTTCATTGATATTATTTAAATATTTTATATATAATATTTTTATCTTATGACATATTATATTAATTAATATAATTAAGTAAAAAAAATATTTCCTTATTTGCTTTTCTGTAATAAGTATGAAAATGTATGATTTTCATAAATTTTTACAATCTACATTACAGAAACAATAAATATTTGACTAAATATAAAAGAACATTACTTAGATGGTCGATGCCTGAACCTTAACTTTTATAGGTCCTATGATAGGCTTAAAGAAAAATATTTTATTCATGTTATTAAATAAAGTTAAAACAACTTAATATGTATACTTATTACAAAATAATATTCATTTATTTATTAATTTAAATTTTATTATAAATAACATTTAATATATTTTACATGTTTAATAATAATAAAATAAATTTAAAAAAAATACATAAAATTGATTTAGGCAAATGCTGTCATTTTTACATTACAATATCAACAAACTGTTATCTTCTTGTCACAATAAAGACTGAAAATTTCAAAATGTATTAGGAATGCAAAAACAAATTGTCATTTCATGTTGCGTTATTTCCAAATACATGTTGATTTCTATATAATTTAAAAAATATCATTGTACAGAAAGTCTCAATCAGACTGTCGTTTTATGCACAAGTACAAGAGTTGGACTTGGTGTAAAAACTAAAAATGTGTTAAATGTTCGGATTGCTCAAATTCTTGTGCTAAAACGCCAGTTTGAATGAGCCTTAACATTTAAATTTTGTTTAAGATAATAATCATGCTGCCAAAACAGTTTTACGATTTAGTTTTAGTTTCACGATTTAACGCAGCGAAAAAACTTGATCATTTACATTGCCTGTCTGTCTTGATCCATTTTCAGTTACGCCTGCGCAGTGATGACAATTTAAATGTTTTTGGAATTCATTTTTGACTTTACTGTTTACGTTGTTTACATTCTAAACAGTTTTTGACATTCAGTACAGTTTTTTTTTTCAGTTTAAATTGTATTGCGTTAAATATGTTTGAAGAAAAATTTATATACAAAATAAGACCTGTACAATCATTTCAAAAATACGAATGCGAAACGTAATATTTCAAATTGTATACTACATAAATAAAATTTTGTAAGTTTATACGATAAATTTGTCATCTTCAATAATTTCGCAAATTTTTCTTCTGTTTCTAAAATAAATTTTATTTTAATATATTAAATACGCCTTTTCAAAATGATATTAATTTTATTTTCTAAATTGCTCATTTACATATTATTAATTTAACGTTTCTTTCATAAAAACAAATGTACATCGCTATCTCATGTTACTGAAATCTGATTGGCCGTTCTTAAATCATAAGTGAATTTTTGTTAGAAACCTTGGTTAGGTCAGACTTTGGCTGCGATGAAAACAAAGTTTGCTAATGAAACTAAATTCGTCCAATCGCAATGTATTCCTATAAGCTCACATGCTGTTTGGTTCAAAACCACTAGCTCTGCAATAAAACAAAGACCAGTCTGAATGAGACTTAACAATATTTAAATATTAACCATTAATAAAAAGAAAAATACAAAAATTAATGAATTACGCTATGAATACGAATGTCTTTTTTTTTTAGTTTCTACTCTCTGTAAAAGTTTCCTATTTCGCATTCTTCAGGTGTCTTCTTTGCATGAGCACGGATATGTCTCTTTCTCACACATTTTTTCATTTATAAGGTCTCTCATTTGTATGAGAACGGATATGTCTTCTTAAAGCTCCACTTTGAGTAAATGTTTTCTCACATATTTCGCATTTATAAGGTCTCTCATTTGTATGTATACGAATATGTCCTTTTAAATGTCCACTTCGATTAAATGTTTTCTCACATATTTCGCATTTATAAGGTCTCTCATTTGCATGTAAACGAATATGCTGTATTAAATTATCACCTCGAGTAAAAGTTTTCTCACATAATGTACATTTATGAGATTTTCTTTTCTTTACAGATTCATCATTTTCTTCCGAGCTGAAAATATTATTTTTCTTCGAATCTCTACTAACTTGCCAATGTTTTATATCGATTTCATTCTCAAAATCCGAATATTCTTCCTTAATTATTATTTCTGAATGTAAATCTAAAGATTCTGATTTCAAACTTTCTTCAGATTTAATATTTGTATCATATTTCACATCTACTTCAGTGGATTCTTCATTAATAGCTTCTTCTTTCACACAAACAAACTCAAAATTTGTATTATTTTGTGATTCTAAACTTTCTTCAACTTTAATATTTACATCAGTTTCCAAATTTAGTTTAATGTATTCTTCATCAATATTCTCTTCTTTAATTTCGCTTTCATTTTTAATTTCGTTTTTCATAACTTCACTATTTTGCGATTGTTGTTTTGCATATCGCTTAAAAATTTCTTGCGATTTAAAACATTTTTCTACAAATTTATACGTTTCATTTAATCGAACAGAGCAAATTGAGCAAATACAATTCGATAACTTCTCAGTACATTCCAGCTAAAATATAAATTAAAATTATATATTACATATAATAAAAATTTCCGGATTAAAGGGATCTCAATAAAGAAATATATTTCTACTAGTAACACCTAGTCCCTATGATATTTTACTAATATTTGATTTATTTGTGAGATCTAAATCCCACTACAAGCTGTATGAATACGTCCGTTACTTGCTTATGAAGTAACAAATGATTAAAAATACAAGACAAAATTTTTACCAGCCTGAAAACAGACAACAATATTTTTTCTCATAATATCTATTCCCAACTACACTTGCAGAAACAAATTTTAGTTTAGCAAAAACATATAATAATTAATAAACTTATTATAAGTAAACCTAATAAAATAATAATTGTTTTATGTAATTTTTATTGTAAATATGCATGTCTTCAAATTAAAACTTATTTTACATTAGTTTTAATTAAACAAAACCAACAAACGTATTAAAATTTGAAATACTCTAAATTAGGTTAAGTTAAATTTGTCTGTTCTCAAAAATTATGGAAGAGACAATAAATAAATGATTACTTATCCATTTCTAAGCATATAATTTCGCTTCGTGGACCTGGTTAAAGCTAGTATTTTACTTACAATTTCCGATGCAATTGTTTCCAATTTGTATGATAACAATACATTATCCGTATCCATTGTAGTTAAAGTAAATGTTATATTATCACCACCAGCACATAATCGACAAAGTTTTCCATTTAAATGTTGTTTTAATATTATTTGAGAATTGAAACATTGTTTTATAAATTGATAAGCATCATTCAATCGAACAGAGCAAATTGTACAAATACCATTCGGTAATTTGATCCTGCAATCTACCTAAAATAAGGAAAGTAAAAGATTCAGATACAATAATGTATATTACAATCAAAACAAATTATTTCATTCTTACAATTTTTGGCATAATTGCTTTCAATTTATCTACGAAACGTTTGCCATCTGAATCCAGATCAAGTATAGTGAACAATACATTTTTGTCACTTATACATAATTGACAATGGTGCATAATCTTATTCATGATTAAAATTAAATTTTCTACCAAAAAAAGCTTCTTATAAAAAGTAAAATATAAAAATATTGTAAACGATAGTATTAGAGGTTAACTTATAAAAATTTGACACGAATCCAGTTGGCCAGATGAATTTTGTGTAAAATCACTAGTATAAGAAGGACCGTCAATGTAAACAATTACTTTAAATATAATTTGTCACTTTTTTACATGATTATTATTTAAAATAAAATCTAAATGTTGCATGTAGCATAATGTTTTTTAATTACTATAAAAATCAATATGTATTTGAAAATTTATAACACAACATTCAACTGGCCAACTATTTCGAACAATGATCTTACAGTGTCATCTATATGGTAATGTTTGAACTATTTGTAAATCAAATTGTGCTGTCGATAAAAAAGAAAATTGTAATTTGATTTCTAGTAGTGCTTTCTATGAATTATTTTTTAACAAGTATTTGCTTTTTTACCATAGATTAACTATATCGCTTACCCTGTGTGCAGTCCATTTACAATACTCATATGGTTCACGGGCGGTTTGGTTTCTCATAATTATTTATTATAGTGCTAAATATTTACATTTTTGTTATACATACACACACACATAAATATACATATATATATATATATATATATATATATATATATATATATATATATATATATATATATATATATAAATAATTTCCGATTGTTTTAAACAATTTCAATTGCATTATCAAGCAACATATAACAAATATTTGGAAACTTTGTAGATATAATAATTGTTGTTTTTTTTTTATTATTATTTTTTTTTTTAATTAAAATTAAAAAATGTCAACGACACGCGGTGTTTCCAGGCGGTCACCCATCCAAGTACTAACTGCGCCCAAAGCTGCTTGAGTGCAGTGATCGGACGAGAACTTTCTTTGCAAATGATGTTTGTTGTTTCATATAAATATACATGGTTACATGAGCAATTTTTTTTTAGCGCATTTACATATACATGTTTATCTCTAACTAATCTAAGATTTACCATTTAAATGACTATGTGTAACTTATTATAGTTTTAATTAATTAATATTTTTATGCTAATATCTGTTACATTTTATAACTAAATTAACTAAATTAACGACACGTTACTTTCGGTTTTATAGTGAAAAAGACTTCGTAAAACTTGTCTAAATGCGTCAAGTAACGATTTACTATAAAAACCGCAGCCGTTTCACGATAAAGACACATCTGTTTCAAGTGTAATATATCCTCAGTTAAACTGAGAGCCAATAAATCCAAACCGAGAAAAAGCAACCGCCGAAAAAAACCAACTTCCGAAACAAGGTGAGAATCATCAGGCTGCAACATTTTTATCGCTATCCACATTGGAGTAGAGATCTGTTTCCGAGAGCATCCTCGGCTCATACGAGTTGAGGGACCGACGCGACATACCATCCTCAGAATCTAGCCTAAGTCATAACAACAGGCGCCTACGTTACGTCGCGACCTATTCCACTAGAGAAGTACCTCGACTCCGCTGACTTGGGAGAGGCACCTAGTGAAGCCCGTAAAACGTCCTCGACTCACCTACGCGATCACCGCCGCGACGCCGAGCGTTGATGTGTCAAAACCACTAGAGAAGTACCTCGACTCCGCTGAGTTGAGATAGGCGCCTAGTGGAACGCGTAAAACGTCCGCGACTCATCTACGCGATCACCGCCGAGACGCCAATTTTTTAAATTCTTTTTATATTCTTTTTAATAATAATAATAATAACAATAATAATAATAATAATAATAATAGTAATTTTAGAGTGTTAATGAAAATTTTAGTTATTTAGAATTTTGTCTGTATTAATGAAATAATAATAATATATAAATAATAACAATAAATTACTTAAATAGGTATATGCTTCATATTTTGTTTCATAATATAAGAATATTATTGATTTTAATTTATTGTGTAATAAATAAACAAATAAATTTAACACATAATAGATAGATATGGAAAAGCAGTGCTTATGAGAGTGAAAAAACAGAAAGAAAGAAAGAAAAAACTAATTATAAATTTTATTATAATATTATACGTATTATATATAATTTATATATGGATGTTTGTCTTCGGAAAGCTTTCTGTGGTAATGATGGTATACAAATAGGTGATTGTGTTGTACCTGCTTTAGCGTATGCTAATGACGTGGTTGTTTTGGCTAAATCTGAAGAACAACTGAGAAGGATGATTGATAGAATTAATGTTGTTGGTAAAGATATGAATCTTGTGTTGAATGTTGATAAGTGCAAAGTTTTAGTTTTTGAGAAGAGTGACTTGATGACTGAATGTAATGTATTTATTGATACGGTGCACATTTAGAGCAGGTAGATGAATTAGTTTATTTGGGTAGTTTGCTGTCTAGAGATGGCCGTTTTGATCGTGAAATTGAAAGGAGATTAAATGCTGGTTGTAAGGTTTTGGGTGCTTTGGGAACTTTTGCTAGGAATGTAAATGTTTCCAAAGAAGCCCGTTTAAGTATATACAATGCAGTTTTGGTGCCTATGTTGATGTATGGTTGTGAATGTTGGGTTTGGTTGCAAAAGCATAAACGGAAAATGACAGCTGTGAAAATGAGATTTTTACGTGGGGTATGTGGTGTAAATAGGAAAGAGCGGGTACGATATGATGAGTGTGAAATTGAAAAAAATGTTGTAGCAAAAGTTGGTGTTAGTCAGTTAAGATGGTTCGGACATGTTGAGCGAATGTCTAATGAACGTTTGATTAAAAAGATTTATTTGAATAATTTTGATGGTATACGTTTTCGTGGACGTCCGATGAGTAGTTGGAGTGGTATGATTGAGAGTGTTTTGCGTGAGCTAAAGTTTCCAAGTAGTAGGAATAAAAGAGCGTGTATGAGAGGAATTATGAATGTAGATGAAGCGAAAGTTGCTTGTTTGGATAGGAATGTTTGGAGGCGACTGATTTCGGGATGATGAAAAGAGTTTGTGCCACATTCTTTTGGGTATATGGCGTGATTGTGTATGTATGTATGTATGTAAATTAAAACTGAATAAAAATTAAAGTTGGTATGGTCGTATGGTAATAGTGGATGGAGTATGTAGGAAGTTGGTATTGGAATTTAGTGATATTTCTGTCATAAATGTACAGGAAGGCATAGCATTCATAGTTACACACACACATAAATATTATTATATATAAATAATTTCTAATTGTTTTAAACAATTTTAATTGCATTATCAAGCATCAACATATAACTAATTTTTCGAAACTTTGACCAAATAATTAATTTTTTCTTTATTATTATTATTTCTAATAAAAATAAAAAAATGTCAACGACACGCGGTGTTCCCAGGCGGTCACCCATCCAAGTACTAACCGCGCCCAATATTGCTTGACTGCCGTGATCGGACGAGAACGGGTATTTTCAATGTGGTATGGCCGTTGACGTAAATCATCATTTTTAATCCATTTACTTATAATATGTATAAGCATTATACATATTGAAAACTATTCTTTTAAAAATATATTTTGTGGTTCTGAAAAGAACCTCTATATTAATATAGAAAAGAATTAAAACATAATATACAAATTATTATATTATTGTTAAACTTTATTCGATTTGCAATCTTTCGTTTAACTTTAATTACGGTAGCAATATTCGATTTCATAATTACGACAATGTCTGATACATATTTATTTATAAATATAAAAATTATTATGATATATTTGTATATTTATTAACCTTTGTATATCTGAAACCTTTTTATAAATTTTCTTTCTATTCAATTTAGTAGAAAAATATATAGGTAGGTACTTGAATTGAAAATTATTAGGAGTATTAATTATCTATTTTTTTTTTTTAATTTTTTTCTAGAAAAACATAGTTTCATATGAAACTTATCAAATAATTTTACTATAATATACTTTAATTTTTTATTAATTTTTTTAACTCTTATATACATAATATATCATGAAATGTTATACAAGTTATATAATTCATGAAACTAAAAAGAGAGAATGTAGGAATATTTTATTTTCCATATTATTTATTATTAAAAGCATTTAGATATATTAAAAATGTGAAAAAAATTCTTTAATATGATTTAATTTGTGGTTTCTAAAGAAACCGTTATTGTTTTTATTATCATCTCTATACATAATAGATAGAGGTATGTATGTATATGATAATAATTTAGAGAAATTATTTCTTCTTTGGAGAAGAAACTTTTTTTTTAATTGTTTTTGGTTTAGTAGTTTTCGGTTTTGGTGATTTTGGTTTCTTAACAGGTGATTTAATTGTTCTCTTAGCTTTTGATTTGACGGTGATTTTGATTTTGTAGATTTAGTTTAGTTAGTTTAGTTAGTTAGTTTAGTTAGTTTAGTTTAGTTTCTTAGCTTTTGCTGATGTTTTAGCAGTAGATAATTTTTTTGCTTCAGATTTTTCATTTGAAGTACTGGCTGCTGCTTTTGATTTTTTAGCAGCAGTAGTTGTAGTAGTCGTAGCACAAATTCAATCCTTAACAATTCTTCCACGAAGCGAAGAAAAAGTTTTTGTCACTCGACATTCGAAAAAGTTCACATATTTACGATTTCGGACTCGGTACGTGGAACAAACTTATGACTACTGTATGATTGATTACTTTAACACGTTGGGTTGGGTGTGGTATTTTTCGTAGAATAAGAAATAAAAAGGTGGTGATTTGGAATGTTGGTAATTCCACAAAGATTATCAGAAAATCACGGATATCAGAAAATTTGGAAAACTGTTTTATTTGGTATGATACAGGATACAGTGCGCTTACATTATGATCTAGCATTCGATAAAATTTAGTCACTTTAGATATGTTTAACATTACATAAGTGGGTTGATATGTTTTATAAAAGCACCAGATTTTGTAGTGTAAAAAGGAAGCATGAATAAGTGACAAAAAGCTATATACTTTTACAGTTATATTTTGAGATTTGTTTTGTAATCGTACAACGAAAATAACTTTTATGAAATTAAATGAATTGTTACTTAACACATTCTGAGATTCTGTGCAATGATTGGCAACTTTCATAATATATAATCAATTTACAAAGTCACATAACATTCGATTTAATATGATAATATTTAACAAGTTTAATAAATCTAATACTTACATTTTTGATTTGGTAATTTAAAATTTAGTTACTGAAGATATTTTTAACATCAATTGTATGATGGAAATCGCCCGGCTAGCTCAGTCGGTAGAGCATGAGACTCTTAATCTCAGGGTCGTGGGTTCGAGCCCCACGTTGGGCGAATACATTTTTATAAATATAATTAAAATCGTTAACATTTTATGTGAGAAAAACGATACAAACCAACTGAGGCCCCAGAGGAATTCGAACCCTCGATCTCCTGTTTACTAGACAGGCGCTTTAACCAACTAAGCCACGGCCGCCACGGCGCCGATATATATTAGTTACATTGTTTTATTACTTGTTTTTATTAAGCATTGTAAATTAGTGTAAAAAAGTGTCGTGCATCGGCCGGGAATCGAACCCGGGCCGCCCGCGTGGCAGGCGAGCATTCTACCACTGAACCACCGATGCTTAATTATACTAATTAAGGATTAGCATCGTTGCATCAATTTTCATTTTTACTTTATTTTTAAATTAATATATTATCTAATAATATCTCTATATGTGTAAGAGATAATCGAGGAGATAATTTGCGTAACTGAAAGAGTATAACTTATTTATGCATATTATATTATTTATATGCATTTATTATAAAATAATGCCGCCCGAGCAGGGACTTGAACCCTGGACCCTTGGATTAAAAGTCCAATGCTCTACCGACTGAGCCGGACTGAGCTACCCGGGCTATATATAAAAATAACTTATACATTTTCTAAACAAAATTCTGTTAATAACTTTAGATTCGTTTAGTAGAACACATAAAGTATAGAACTACACAAATGTAATATTTAACATTTCATATAACAAAAGTTTTAATTTATATAATTTTTAATATAATAAAATTTATATTTAGAATTTTACAACTAGATTATTTCTTAATAAAAACTATTAATAGATTTCTGTTGAGAGGACAATTACATACGATGCATGATTCAAATTGGCGCCAATACTAGGCTGGCAGCACTGTAAAATAACTAAAGTCTCTACTATGTTCACTGTGTAACCAAATGTCAAATTGCTAATATTATTATTCAGTTTTGTCTTAAATAAAATACTTTCAAATACTAATCGTGTGTTTTTGTCATTCACCACGCTAATAAAGTCAACAGGTTATGAGCCCAGTTGGAATTGAGTGACAAAAATCTGTTTTATCTTAAAATAAAAGAAGTACTTGTGAACCACGTTTTTGACATAACCTAAAATGACGGAAGAAATTGAAAAATATCGAATTCCGCTATTCGACGGTACAAACTTCGGAAATTGGAAGTTCAGAATAGAAACACTACTGATGGAAATGGATTTAAGTAGTTACATTCAAAGAAAATATACGGAAATGATCGTCATCTATGAAAACGACACCGTAGACGTCAGAAATCGGAAACAGAGTCAACTGGCTGTCCACGCAAAAGCTGATCGGAAATGCAAATCTCAAATTATCCAGAGGATTGCAGACAGTCATCTCGAGTATGCGAAAGAAAAGTAAACCGCCTTTGATTTGTGGAATTCACTATGTACTGTATTTGAAAGGAAAGGGTTAGCTAGTCAACTGCTGTTACGTAAGTCACTTTTAACTATGAAATATAACGTTACAAATGAACGTTTAATCGAACATTTCTTAAAATTTGATAAAATGATCAGAGAATTAAAAAAACACAGGTGCAACCCTGGAAGAGTCAGATGTGATATGTCATTTATTACTAACAATGCCAAAAGAATACAACAACGTCGTAACGGCGCTTGAAACTTTGTCTGCTGATGATCTGTCATTGAGTTTCGTTAAAAACAGACTCCTTGATGAGGAATCCAAACAAAAAGAGTATGGTAAAAGTAAAACAAAAAATTATGATGTGCCGTCTTCCAATGCCTTCTCAACCCAAACTTCAAGTCACCAATTAAATGTAAACAAAACTGTACAAAGGACTGGATATAATAATTCGAAGGTAAACAAACGTAATCAGTTTAACTTTCAATGTCACAATTGCGGACAGTACGGACACAAACGGGCTAATTGTCAAATTAATAAAGGGCCAAATAAATCAAATCGAAATTCTGTTAACATAGCAACAGAAACAGTTGATCAAGATGAACATGAGTCACCATATTACTGTTTTGCAACTGATACGATACACTCGTCAGGAATAAGCAGCAATTGGGTCTTGGATTCGGGGGCGACCGAACACCTCGTAAATACCGAGTCGCTCGCTTCAAATTTGAGGAAACTTCAATCCCCAATCAGGATTAAGGTAGCAAAATTAGGATCATTCTTGGAAGCGAAAGTTAGAGGTGACATCGACGGATACGTTAACGTTGAAGGTAAAACTCACTTTATAACGATCAAGGATGTCCTAATAGTTCCAGGTCTCCAGTACAACTTATTGTCAGTGCGTAAATTGGAATCAAATGGAATGGAAGTCACGTTCAAGGACGGAATGGGCATTATTTCTAAAAATACAAAAATAATCGCGATTGCTAGCAGAAAAACAAGTCAGTTATATGAACTAAAATTATTGCTTGGTCGAGAAGAAGCACAACTCTGTCAGTCAAGAGGAAGTCTGGATCTATGGCATAAAAGATTGGGACATTTAAACTACAGCAGCATGGAAAAACTTCAACATCTGGTGGATGGAATGAAGATCGAAGAGGATGACAAAACAAGGTCAAAATGTCACATCTGCATTGAAGGAAAACAAACCAAAGAGCCTCACGGAAAACGTCGAACAAGGGCACAAAGACCCCTGGAACTAATCCACAGCGATCTCTGTGGACCAATTAGTCCAACATCACATGATGAGAAAAAATACATACTAACATTCATCGATGACTACACCCACTTTACAGCGGCGTACACTCTGAAAACAAAGACGGAAGTACTTCATTATTTTAAAATTTATGAAGCAATGGCAACTGCACGTTTCAATCTAAAAATCAGCCGATTCAGATGTGACAACGGACGCGAATACATTTCGAAGGAAACGAAGGACTTTTTTGAAATAAAAGGGATTCAGTTTGAATTCACTATCAGGTACACACCAGAGCAAAACGGTGTAGCAGAAAGGATGAATAGAACCATTGTAGAACGCGCAAGATGCATGTTACTAAACTCGAGACTAGGAAAAGAATTTTGGACGGAAGCAGTTCTGTGTGTGGTCTATCTCGTGAATCGGAGCTCTACCTCAGCTTTAGACGGACAGGTGCCAGCAGCACTATGGTTTAAAGAAAAGCCCGATTTGATAAAACTAAAAGTGTTTGGGTGCGTTGCCTTCTTGCGCATTCCTAAGGAAATGATTAAAGAGAAATTTCAGTCAAGAACACTTAGATGTTACATGGTTGGATATTGCCCAAACGAGTACATACTATGGTGTCCGGAAAAACAGAAGCTAATAAATGGAAAAGACGTAATTTTTGAAGAATCGCGGTTTACATTTGAAGGAACCACGACCAATAATTGGATTCATGAGGACGAGGCGGACGACACAAACCAAGAAGAAGAAAACTAGGAGGAGGAAGAACCACAGTATCAATCACTTGAAGAAACGTTGGAACAAGTAACTCCCCGCAGAAGTTCAAGGATCAAGACCAAACCTAGCTATCTAGAAGATTACGCTATAGTTGCACTTTATGCTGAATCCTTTGTAGATGAGGTACCGAATTCATACGAAGATGTACACAACTCTACACCACTCTGACAACGAGACCAGATCTAAATGTAGCTGTTCACTACTACAGTAGACACCAAGAAAACCCGACAACATCGCTTTGGAAAGGACTTAAGAGAATTCTCCGATACATTCAAGGAACTCTTGATTACGGATTATGCTATCGGAAAAATGTACAAGAAAGCGTAAGATGCTTTGCAGACGCCGACTGGGGAAGTGATCTGGACCGTAAGTCTACATCAGGCTTCCTAATTCAAGTTTTTGGAAACACCGTCAGCTGGACTACCAGAAGACAAACATGCGTTGCTTTATCCTCCACGGAGGCAGAATACATATCGCTTTCCATGGCAGCAGCAGAGCTTATGTGGATGAGACAACTACTTATCGACCTAAAGGTGGAACTCCAGCTTCCACTTCAGATTTTTGAAGATAATCAAGCTTGTATTCTATTAATTCGCAAATGGGAACATAAAAGATTAAAACATATTGATATTAAATACAACTTCGTTAAGGATCTTTTTGAAAAGGGATTAATTAAAATAATTTACGTTAATACTAAAAATCAAATTGCGGATATTTTAACGAAGCCACTGTCTCAAGACACTTTTGTTGCACTTCGAGATAAATTAGGAATCTGTAAACTATAATATTTCTTTATTATGTTATTTTTGTATTTAATGTCATATTCTTTGTCAACAATTCTGCATCTGTATGAATTGAGGAGGAATGTTGAGAGGACAATTACATACGATGCATGATTCAAATTGGCGCCAACACTAGGCTGGCAGCACTGTAAAATAACTAAAGTCTCTACTATATTCACTGTGTAACCAAATGTCAAATTGCTAATATTATTATTCAGTTTTGTCTTAAATAAAATACTTTCAAATACTAATCGTGTGTTTTTGTCATTCACCACGCTAATAAAATCAACAATTTCGATCACACTTTGTTCTAACTTGTAACGTTACATAAGAATATGTATCATATTGTTTAGTATAGGTTTAAAATAAAAAGTCCGTGTTTTCTTTATAGTGTTATAGATTTTACCAGTACGAGGATGATTAAAATTTATCTATTGACTAATTTATCAAGTCCTCGATAGTATAGTGGTCAGTATCCCCCGGTTATTTGCAAGGTTATTTGCTCGAATTTTCTAGGTAAAATTCAATTATCACAAGTGAGTTGTATTATTATAATACTCGTTATGATAAATAAAATTTTCAATTAAGGTGGAGTTGGGTAAGTGCGTAAACGGGGCAAGTGCATTAATTGGCTATATTTATTATAATATGAGATAAATTTCTCTAGCTAGTATGTAGTAATGTACTACAAGTTAATATGTACTATATCTCATAGATAACGCGCAAAAATGAACGTGTTTTTCTTAATTATATCAATCAGTGTAAACAGTCACGTTTGAACTATCAAGCAAGATTGACGGCACCTTAAACAAACAATATTTTCTTAGAATATTCTTATATTTTTTGTTGTTATTTTAGGTAAGTATAAATAACATCGATGCAATTTTACATTAAATAAACAGTTTCATTTGTTTCTTGTTTTAATTTATTGAAAAAACACTAATCTGCTCTTGCCCCGTAAATATTATAACTTGGGGCATGTGCAGACCAACACGGTGGGGTATACGGCTTAATACGGTGTGATATGCTACGCCGTATTTAACGTGTTAAAATTGGATAACTATAGAACTAAACAATATATTTTAATGCAGTAAAAAGCATTTTATAGCAGGTTTCTTAATAATTCTGCTCCAGTCTCATTGCACATGAAACAAGGTTTCAAAGCATTTTTAACCCCCACTTACGCTCTTGCCCCGTTTTAGGGGCAAGTGCAGAGTAGCTGACATTTTAAACAATTTTCTATCACAATAAAAATTTACAAGGAAAATTAGGGTTCTAGTTAATATTAATTAAATAGTAATGATTGTGTAAAGCGTTCGATATCGACAGTGTTAAGTATTTACATATCAGATTAAAAATACATAGGTTTAAAGTCCAACTATGCAAAAACTACTCTGCACTTACCCAACTCCACCTTACTTAAAATTGATTTATTTTATTAATTAATTATCGTGTGCTTTTAAATAATATAGTTTCCGTGGTGTAGTGGTTATCACATCCGCCTAACACGCGGAAGGTCCCCGGTTCGATCCCGGGCGGAAACATTTTTCTGTTTTGAAAAGGATGTTAATAGTAATTAAATAATAGTAATAGTTGTTGGTAGTGCTAATATTAATTTATTTACTATTAATAGGCTATTCTCCTTCACTAATATACTAATATTATCTATTTTGCGTACCCATCCGATTCCTTCTAGTTACACCACATACCACACGTAAACATCTCATTTCCACAGCAGTCATTTTTCTATTATGCTTTTGCAGCCAAACCCAACATTTATTACCATACATCAACGTAGGCAATGCAATCAGAACAGCATTGTATATAACTCAAATGAGGGGCTTCTTTGGAAATAAATAATAAATAGGTAAATGATATTACCACAAATATTAACACTTTTTATTTTAATAAGAAATTAGATAAATACACATTTTTTATATATATATAAATTTTAAAAAGATATGCTAGTTCAAATTTTGTGTGAAACACAAACGATTTTCAAGGAAATTATAAAAAGTTTGAAATTTTAATATAATTTTTATATAGACTTACTTATATAGAAACTTGAAGTATCGAAATATGCAAAAAAAAACAAATGTGTATTAATTTTTGTTGGACGTACCCTACTAGAAAAATTTTTTTTGAATGATGTATTAAAAATATAAAACAAACAAAAAAACACAGTAATTATATTAATTATATTAAAACAAATGTGCAAAATAATTATTTATTATTTCTCATTTTAATTAAAGAAAATAAATATAGGAAAATTCTTGTAACGTTTTGTTTTAAAATAATATTTTATATTTTTATTTCTTCCGCATTACAAATTTTATCGTGAAGGTAAATGTCGTAATCATTTAAATTTTTTCGTAATTATTTTTTTCAGATAGATTTGACCATAATAATCGTGGTCGCTGTTTATTTATTTTGAAGTTAAAATATCAGATAGAAACAAAAATATTTTTTACATAAAATAATATATGAGAATTTTAATTATTTAGGAAGAATATTTTTAAAAGATAAGTAAGTTTATCATCTGTTATCAAAAATTTAAATATTAATTTCAAATTTTTTTACCGGTATTGGTTTTAAATTATTGCTATAACTACTTTAAAAATAATATATTCTAAATAATGCTCATAAATAAAATGTATTCTTTATTGCACAAAACATAAATAATTCTACGCCACTGCTTGAGATAAATCAATATTTAGTCGCGGTGTGGGAGAGAACAGCTGTTTGTACTTTGCCGTGAATAGCTAAGTTCTTTGTATTTTTTTATCATGTATTTATATCTCATTATTATCTGGCCTTTTTCATTATTAATATTTAAATCTATTTACAATGTCAAATATTTACGTATAATTTTGTTTTTTCAGAATCGGCCGACCACCATTTGTTCATTCGCTTATTCAGGGAGGACCGGGAGTTTTCACTTGTATAGCAGAACATGAACCGTACAAAACTTACCTCCGGGATCAACAGATGGCGTGCCAAGTTTTTTAAATGATTTTGTACTCGTTAGATGTCACTAGCTTAATTAAACTAATTAATTAAATTAATTAAAACAATTAAGATTTGAAGACGATTTTTGTTTAAAAATGTCAAAAATTTATCAGGTAGAAACAGGGACGACCTTGGTAGAAAATATATGTACATGTTGGAAAACGAAATATTATTTTATTCTTAATTTTGCCTTCGTTGTGCGCTGTGCGATTTTGATAGTTTTGCGATTTTAATACTTTTCTTTAAATATTTGGACCCTGCTTCTCATTTGTATTTTCGATTTGGATTTTGATTTGGATAATTTTGTTTATAATATATATATATATATTGTTGCTGTGTTTCTGGTATTCGATTTTGGTATTTGATTTTGGTATTCGATTTTTGTATATTGACTCCCGCTTTTGCACCCGGATTTTTAAATTATTATTATTAGATATTTAGGAAGGTAAGTTAAACATTTTATTACTGCATACGGTATATATCTCATGGCAAATTTTGTAATGTATCATATTTTTATATAGATGGTATTTGCCTGTAGTGTGCCATCTTGTTTACAATTTCACAACAAAATTAAATGTCGTTTTCCGAATCCGGAAAAAAATTTGGAATTATTTATGACATGGAAAAATGCCGTAAATAATATGGAATTAAAAGACAAGTCGGCAGTGTATATCTATGTGAATAAAAGAGTTTGTACTGCTCATTTTGAGAGTAGATACTTCAAAGACTCGGAGACAGGAACTCTTATGCCAGGAGCTGTACCGACAATTTTCCCAGCTATAGGTAAAGGAACATTTTAGAAATTTTAATTATACCTATTATTTATTTATATTACATTTCAGAAGAACAACTGAAATCTTTGCGTATTGCGCCTCCATTACAAAGTATGGAATCATTAGTTTATCCCGGTAAGTTATTATCTTTAAGTTAAAATTTTTTGATCGGAATTTTAAATTAAAGCACATGTATACTTTTCAAATACACATTTATATGAATGTTGATTTATAATATTAAATAGAAATTTATAAAATTAATATTTATATATAATATTCAAATTAATATTTCGTATATTTGTAAACTTTGCAAAGTTAAATCAGCATGGTAATGAATGACATTTCCATAAATTTCAGGACCATCAGGTAGTGCTTCCATTCCGGAAGTCCAAGTCACCATGCCAGATGTCCAGACTGTGCCACAGTACTCCACTCCGTCAAAAATTAGTCGCAAACGTGGTAAGAAAGTAATAACATAAAATTGTATATTTTAAATATGACTCAGACAAGTAATTCCATATAGTCTTGTTTTATATAATTATGTATTTCTTAAAAAAATATTGTACATGTATTAGACAATTTTTATGAAGAGCATTGTTTTTTCTAGTAAATTATACTTTTAAATATATTTAAATATAAATAATTTCGTGTATAAATAGTTTACAAGAAAAGAATCCGTCGTATCAGTGTAACTAATATTTTATAATATTGTAGTGAATTCATATCTAGTTATATTTTAAGCACATTTTACATTAATTATAATTGTATTAACTGTTACGTTTAAGTACTATTTCATATTTTCTTTTACATAATACAATATTTTTGCTAATTTGTCTAAATATAAAATTTATAAGCACTATTTAATAATAATTTCTTTTTTCAGGTATTTTGCATAAAATAAATACTCGCCGAGTGGCCGAGTTGTCTCCGGCTGCTCGTCAGATTTACCAGCGGCTAAAGGTGATGGAGCGGAAAACTGTGGCACAGAGTAAAAGAGTAAAACGTCTCAGCATCGAGAAGGCTGCGAGGGCTGCAGAGGATCGCGATCCCGAAATAATGAAGAAAATCCTGCAGCCTCTTAATCGTGCTGCCCAAACGTTTCTTTTATGTCAAGTCCGTGAGGCTAGAAAAAAGAAACGAGGACGACGTTTTACTCTGGACGAAAAAATCTTGGCAGTGTCTATGCTAAAAAGCATGCGAGGGTAATTATTTTTTCAGTGTTAATGTATTTGTTTGGGGATATTATAGTAATTATGGTTTTAGAGTATGTTGTTGTTTGTTTTTGTTTGTCGTCTGAGTAAGAATTATGGCGACATTTTTGTGCATAATGTATAATACTTATTTTATTCATAATAGGGCATACCGGTACATGGAGAAGTATTTTGCACTACCTAGTGTGTCAACCCTGAGGCGGCTACTGACGCAAACGCCATTTAAGCCAGGGATAAACATTCCATTGGAGGCGCATATGCGGGAATTTATGAAGAATGAGCCAGTAAAGCGTCGGACTTGCGTTTTGATATTTGATGAGGTAGCGATTCAATCACACTTGACTTATAACGTGGACGAAGACATTATTTGGGGTTTTCAAAATTTTGGAACGATACATAAATCCGGTTTTGCGGAGCATGCTCTGGTGTTTATGCTTCGTGGACTCTGTACTCCACGATGGAAGCTACCATATGCGTTTATGTTTGTTGGTGCAACAACTGATACTCCTTCCTTGATGCGCTGCATCAAGGAAGTTCTCAGATCTGCGACATCGGCAAACTTCAACGTGGTGGCGACCATTTGTGACCAGGGAAGAACGAACATGGCTGCTATAGAGAACTTGCGACGAGAAACCCGGGCTTTATGTTTTCGTGAGAGGAGGGAATTTCGGCCCGAATGTTTCGAATTCGAAGGGAAGGGAATTGTGACTTTGTACGATCCACCCCATTTATTGAAAGGAATGAGAAACAACTTACTGACAAAGGACTTAGAATTTTCCCTAGACAATGTACGGTACCGGGCATCGTGGACAGACATTGTACAATTTTACAATTACGATGGGACTTTTGCAGTTTCCAGGTGTCCGGCATTGACGGAGGAGTGTGTTATCCCGCATAAAATTAGAAAGATGAGCGTGCGGCATGCCGCCAAAGTGTTCAGTCTTTCGGTTTATGCGGGAATAACAAATTTACTTACTGAAATGCCTCCTGAAAATTGCGAACAGCCCCATGGACTAAAACGTAGTGCTGAGGGGACGGCCAAATTAGTTCAGTTCTTAGATAATCTTTTTGATAGTGTGAATGGATCTCGTGACGTTGATCATTATGCTCGATCTTTGAGAAAAAAGCTTTCATGTAATTCGGATCATTGGGAGTTTTGGAATAAGGCAAAATTAATTTTGGGATCTATGAAATTTGTGCAGAGAAGTGGTAGGGAATCCGGAGCCTTGCGCAAGGATAGTGAACTTCCACATTCTCTCACAAATTGGACTGTTACATTAAATGGCATTGCATATCTGTGGAATTCTCTCATGGCTCTTGGATTTAGTACTCTTGATTTGAGGGCACTAAACCAGGATCCATTAGAAAATTTTTTCGGAAGTATTCGAAGTCATTTAGGATGTAACAGAAATCCTACGGTTGCATCATTTATTTCGTCTTTCCGAACTTTGAGTGTGAACAATTTTATGTCAGCTCATTCTGCCGGATCGAACTGTAGTGATGACGATGACGATGTTTCATTCGCGCAATTAAAAAGTTTTCTTAATAGAAAAGTTTTAATTTCGTCGAATTCCAGTACTGAAACTGACGAGACCCTAACTATTACTCCGGACCAGGAACAGAGGAGGAGGCAGTGGTCTGTACCACCTACTGCTTACGTGGCAGGTTTTGTGGCTCGCCGAATCCTTAAACTGACTCGCGCGCGAACGTGTTCTACTTGTACGGAACTTTTACTTTCGGGGGAGACATTGCCGGAACATAGCCTTATACAAATTAAGGAATTAACTGTAAACGGACTTACGAGACCCAGAACTAAATTTATGTATTTGACTAAGGTACTGATTGACACAACTTTTACTCTACTGCCACAAATTGGACATGACAACGACGTTGGAAAAAAAATTATCCGGCACGTGAAAGCGACTGTTTACTTGACAGGACTTAATTGTAAGGATCACGATATTGCGGATACGTTTGTTAAGTTTACAGTTAAGTTTTCTATTTTCGTTTGGTGTAAACGTATAAATAGATACTTAACTGGACAAGACAGACGTATTCATGCTTATCTAGATCCTATACAACGACTAGCGATTGATCGTTACAATAAATCATTAAAGCATACGAAACGCAAGTAAACTGTAAGTAAATAAATAATAATCTATGTAGACGTAAAAGTAATTTTTGTTTTGTTTTAGGTCATCTTCACAATTCCCACATTTTTCTTCATTAGTTTCTTCTTTATTAGCTCCTGAGTATTATATATTGCAATTATCTCTAGACTCTAGACAGTGCTTTATCTGCAACCAAAATATACTCCTGGCTGACTTTTGAATTCATCATATAAGGCAGTGATTTATCTGAAACTCGAATATACTACCGACTTGTTTTCGCCGGAATGACTCTTCAGTTCACCATAAGAGGTAAATCCGTTTGCAGTCGACATATATTTTCCACACTGACTCTTGAATTTATCATAAAAAGCAGAGGTCTCATTATATTTGTTTTCTATGGGAATACTTCTGTTGGCGACTTGTAGCGATACTGGTCCTACATTTATTTGTTTATACGTTCTGTATTATTTGGTAACAATTAGTACAGGAACAAAATATTTTATAGAATTAGATTATGAAGGCAATAGATAAGTACGAAGAAATGTGTAATTTCAATATAATTTAATTTTGTTTGGAATAATGTTAAACATGTATTGCCTCATGCTCGCAAAACTTGGAAAATAACCAAAAAAAAAAAACTTAAAATTATATTCTTTCATAAACTATTTTAAATGAAGTCCTACGACATTTAACACATTATTAACTGCCATATCTTCAAACTAAACTACCTAAATGGAACTGGGCTGGTCATGTAAAGAAATACAGGTCTCTAAAAGATCTTAAAAAGGCAAACAAAACATGAAATAAAGTAAAAAGTTCGGCGCTAAACAGAACCAGATTGTACATGTCAGAGTTCTAGGACCATATGTATTCAGTGTAAATTTTAACATAATATTTGAAATTATTAGTGGTTCAAAAAATAAAGTGACTGACTGACTGAATGACTGACTGACTGATATTAGGTTTTATTGTAACCACTAAATGAAAAATCTACTTTTTGCTGTATAATTTGTACTTTCATTTTAATCAAACAATGCATCACGTACGATGTATAAAATCATATATACAAATCGAACATGTGATTAAAGAACGAATAATATTTATATATTTACTATAAACATAAAAAATATTTTGTTATTATATACACCATTTATATTCATATGAATTATTTTTTTAAATAAATTGAATGAATGACATTAATTGTAGTCGCCCAACAAACACAGGGAACTTATCATAAGATGAGATGTTATGTAGCAAATTTTGATATATTTTAAATATTAAAAATCATTCAGAAACTTGTTTATTATGATGTTTGTTTGAGACAATCGTGTCAATTATGTTTGCTATAAATTACTTGAATTATATTATTCTATTCTATAAAACGTTTCGGTATTCTATTAAATATTACTATTGCGAAAACATATGATTTAACAATATCTTCTTCAATTGTAACATGCAATATTATTTTCTATGGATATGCATGCACCTTTGACTATACGAGTTTTTAGATTGAAGAAATCCGTTATAAGAAACATATTTTGATTATGAGACCGAGTGTCTTGTAGAAATAATTTTTAAAAAGATCATATATAATTTTTTCCTCTTATTTATTTTACATTCATACGTGTATACAGGTTTTTGATTAACTTTATAAAACAGAATTTTGTAGCAAAAAAATTGCATCCATTTACTTAACCAATAGTTGGTGAGATAATAAGAAATTATAAAATTTATTTTTATTTTTTTTTTTTAAAAAAATAAGTAATAGCAATTTTTTATTGAGATCGGAATACATCAACTATTTCATAAATCAAGTACCATAACTTAACTTTAATAATGAGTATTTTCAAGTTGTTATTTATTTATTTGTAAAATGTGCAATTTATATTTGTATATATATATATATATATATATATATATATCATATATATATATGTATATATATATATATATATATATATATATATATATATATATATATATATATTATTACATTATATTATATTTTATATTTTTATATTTATATTTATTTTTTTTTTGTATTTTTGTACTGTAACACTGAACTTTGTATGTTAATAAAGTTTTATATATTAAATGTAAACTTTGTATTAATTTGAAATTTAAATTTAAATAAATGCGCAAAATTCAAAAATGTACAGTAGCGCCACACGAAAGCAAGCAGAGCGGTCTCGGAGGTAAGTATCTGTTTTATGACGTCACATGGTCATGCCTGTTTATCATTGAGTGCGCCATCCCGGTCGTCCCTGCGCTTATTGATAGAACTAGTTGGCCAGCTGAATGTTGTGTTATAAATTTTCAAATACATCTTGATATTTTTATAGTAATTAAAAAACATTAATCCACATAACATTTAGATTTGGTTTAAAATAATAATCATGTACATAGAAAAAAGAGTAAATTATATTTAAAGTAATAATTCTATACATATACATTGATATTTAGTTGACGGTCTTGTAGTTATAGTCAAAAAGATAGAATGAAGTAGATTTTACAGTTGGTGTGTGATTGGTGTGCAGCAGTGACTTCATTCAAGCCTATTGACCTTGGCTGTAGAATGAATATTAACTAAATTTTTCTATTTTTTTCTTTTGTTTGAATTTCATATTAGACTGATGCTAGAATCTACAACAAGTATAAATTGAGAAAACATTTTTGAAATTGAATCTGGTGCGTCAGTAAGAAATATGCTGTTACTTATTCTTCTTCTTATACTAGTAACATTACACAAAATTCATCTGGCCAACTGGATTCATGACACACCTTTCTAAGTTAACCTCTAATACTATTAAATACGTTTTACTTTTTATAAGAAGCTTGTTTTGTTAAAAAAATTAATTTTAATCATGAATAGTTTTATGCAGCATTGTCAATTATGTACAAGCGATAAAAATGTATTGTTCACTATACTTGATCTGGATTCAGATGGCAAACGTTTCGTAGATAAATTGAAAGCAATTATGCCAGAAATTGTAAGAATGAAATTATTTGTTTTGATTGTAATATACATTATTGTTTCTGAATCTTTTATTTTTCATATTTTAGGTAGATTGCAAGATCAAATTACCGAATGGTATTTGTACAATTTGCTCTGTTCGATTGAATGATGCTTATCAATTTATAAAACAATGTTTCAATTCTCAAATAATATTAAAACAACATTTAAATGGAAAACTTTGTCGATTATGTGCTGGTGGTGATAATATAACATTTACTTTAACTACAATGGATACGGATAATGTATTGTTATCATACAAATTGGAAACCATTGCATCGGAAATTGTAAGTTAAATACTAGCTTTAACCAGGTTCACGAAACGAAACTATATGCTTATGAATTGATAAATAATTATTTATTTATTGTCTCTTTCATAATGTTTGAGAACAGTTAACATTTATCCTAAATTTTAAATTTTAATTTACAATTACATAAAACAATTATTTAATTTGGTTTTATTTGTTACCCTATAACCAACTAATGTATCCATGCAGCTTATAGTGGGATTTAAATTTCTCAAATAAATCAAATATTAGTAAAATATCATAGGGACTTGGTGTTATTAGTAGAAATATATTTCTTTATTAAGCTTCCACTTAAACCGGAGATTTTTATTATATGTAATACGTAATTTTAATTTATATTTTTAGCTGGAATGTACTGAGAAGTTATCGGATTGTATTTGTTCAATTTGTTCGGTTCGATTAAATGAAACGTATAAATTTGTGGAAAAATGTTTTAAATCGCAAGAAATTTTCAAGCGATATGCAAAACAACAATCTCCAAATAGTGAAGTTATGAAAAACGAAATTAAAGAAGAGAATATTGATGAAGAATACATTAAACTAGATGTGGAAACTGATATAAACATTAAAGTTGAAGAAAGTTTAGAATCACAAAATAATACCAATTTTGATACTACTTGTATGAAAGAAGAAGCTATTGAGGTAGATGTGGACTATGATTCAAATATTAAATTTGAAGAAAGTTTGAAATCAGAATCCTTAGATTTACATTCAGAATTAATAATTAAGGATGAATATTTAGATTTTGAGAATGAAACCAATATAAAACGTTGTCAAGCTAGTAGAAATTCGAATGAAAATGATGAATATGTAATAAAAAAAAAGTGTTATAAATGTACATCATGTGAAAAAACTTTTACTCGTAATTGGAGTTTAAAAAGGCATATTCGTATACATACAAATGAGAGACCTTATAAATGCAAAATATGTGAAAAAGCATTTACTGATAGTGGAAATTTAACACAACATATCCGTTCTCATACAAATGAGAGACCTTATAAATGCGAAATATGTGAGAAAACTTTTACTGAAAGTAGTAACTTAAAAAGACATATCCGTTTTCATACAAATGAGAGACCTTATAAATGTGAAATATGTGAGAAAACTTTTACTGAAACCGGAAACTTACAAAAACATATCCGTTCTCATACAAAGGAGAAACCTTATAAATGCGAAATATGTGAGAGAACTTTTATTACCAGTGGACATTTGAAAGTTCATATTCGTACACATACAAAGGAGAAACCCTATAAATGCGAAATATGTGAGAGAACTTTTACCGAAAATAGAAGCTTAAAAAGACATATCCTTTCTCATGCAAAAGAGAAAATTGATGAATGCGAAATCGAAAACTTTTCCTCAGAGTAGAAATTAAAAAGAAAGAAAAAAAGAAAAATAGTGTAACGATTTAATTTTTGTAGTTCTCTTTTTATTAATGATTTTAGTTTTTAAATATAGTTAAGCTTTATTCGGACTGCTCTTTTGCTAGCAAAATCAGTGTTATGTTTTTGCGCAGAACTAGTGGTTCTGAACCGAACTACATGTGAGCTTATATGAATACATTGCGATTGGACGGATTTATGTAGTTTCATTAGCAAATTTTGTTTCATCGTAGCCAAAGTCTGACCTGGCGAAGGTTTCTTAACTAAGCTTTATGATCATGCAGCGGTAGTTGATTTAATATGTAATTATCTAATAATGAAGAAAATGAATACATATATAAATGAATACATATATTAAGTAATAATATTTTCTTAACCTAGTACTTCATTGTTAAATCCCAAATTGCAAAATTCTAAATTCTTGTTCTCCAGCTTTACGTAATGCGATTAACCGTCCTCTTTTTTCCTTTCCAATAATTTTGAATTTGTACTGTTATAGTTTTCTAGAACGCTCAAACAGATGGGGTACATATCTGAAAGGTAAGTTGTTAAATGCCATACATTACTATAATTATGTTCCGCTAGTGCTTCAATAAAATACTTCGTCGTGTTGATTTAAAGAATATATCTTTTTTGTATTCAGAAAATACGTGGTATCATAAAAATGTATGAGTATGTCTTTGTTGGTTTTTCTATTGATTTCTGTTCATAAACATTGCTACAAGAATAGAAAAATACTTTTTAAAGCATTTCCAACGGATAATATACTATTAATTCATACACAGAGAAAAACAGAGTGCTATGCACGTATTGCTAAGATTTTTTATAATAGCAACATTTTATTATGCAATAATATCAGTTTTGTCAATATGAAAATATTAGATATTAGATGCAATTATATATATTTTATATTTTACCATTAAATCATAGATTAAATTAAGCTATGTGTATGTTTATAATAGCGAAATAGATATTGACAGAAAATATGAATAATTTTAAATGCTATACCTATATATTCATGATAAATATCTACAACACTTTTTAAAATACAATATTGCAACGAATGTTATGTATGTATATACCATACCTTAATTTGTATTGAACAAAATTATTGCAATAGTTGATATTTAGATCGTAATATTTTTTAATACCCGTCAACTTACATTTTGATACAAGTCAGTTCTTATGCATCATTCGACATAAACAGAAAGTAAGTAAAAAAATATCTATTAAATATTTAATTAAAGTGTCAGACGAATAAAGTGAAAATGTTTTAAAACTGTTTTTAAAATTTGTATTATTTGCTATGATGCAAAACGTAATGCTAAAATTGAATAAGTGCAATGATTATCACTTATTTTATTTGCACTTTAACTTTATTAAAAGAAAATGCTATCGTATATTTTAACAATAATCAGAAGTTATCTATGTGCAAAGAAATTGATCTTATTATTTGATCTACAAGCTACTTAAAAATATCAGTAATCATCTAGATATTTAAATTTTATTTTCATATTTTTAAATAAAATAGACACGCAGTATAAATAAAAATAATAAAATATTAACATAGTAAAGAATCTTTCAGAACTCATTAAATTAAAATAAAACGGCTTAGGTTGTTTACTTTTTATTTTTTAATTTGATTTCTTCTAATTATAAATTTATAAAAAATTGTCATTCAATGAAGTTACATCATACAAAACGTCATCAATTTTTCGTGAAATGATAATTATATTTATTTTACTATTTCAAGTTATTTTATACAATCATACAAAATATACTTATACTATAATTACAATTTAATATAATAACAATGTAACTAATATCAATTTTTACAGAAATAATCGAATAATAATAATAATCGAATAATAATAACTAACTTACAGTGCTTTTAATAAATTTAATGTTTTTTTTTCAACAAATTGAAATTTTAGCTCTATTTTCTGCATCAGTATCTAATTTAGGCAGAATTCACACCAAAGCTATAGGCGATACGCAACATGTATTACTTTTGAACATTGCACTGTTTTGGCATAGTTTGTTCACACTGAAACGATGACGATATCGTTTCAAAAAATATATGTTTGCAACAGGCAACATCAGTTGCAAGAAACATTCTTGTCGGTTGCTAGCGATATATCGCCCTACAACAAAAAGCAAATATTGCGTTTATAGAAATAATTGAAAAATATCCGTGTTTATATGATTATACAACTGCAGAATATTGAAAACGTGAGATTAATGAAAAAGCGTGGAATTTGGTTTGAAAGGAAGCAAATATACCGGCAAGCAACATAAAAAGTCGTTCCAGTGTGAATACGAATGAGATGCGATATCGCTTGTTGCCGGTATCTAGTTGCTTGTTGCATATTTTCATCTTCAACCTCGGCGCTAGGACAAATCGTAACACAGACGTCATCATCTGTGTGGCTAACCTCGTTACTGTCGTTTTCATGCCGAGCTAAAGCAAGAATACGATCTTCTTCAGCAACAGCTACCTGACATCCAGCCTGACCGACGATATCGTACGTGCAACTTTTTGCTTTATCGTTGCCATCGTGCTGATTACTCTCATAGTAAACTGCGGCTAGATTCGGTATACTACGACCACCATATTCCTCTTCGTACAGCGATGACGGAATCAGATGGTGTTTGTCAATTGCGATTGGTTTTACGTGGTACGTTGTGTTCTTAAGCCACGGAATTACGGATAGCGATATCGGTCCATATATTGTCATATAATCTCCATTCAACATTTTTACACATTAGCGCGATTTTAACTAAACTTCAAAAAAACAACCAAATCGTGGTTTGTTGTGACTGATAGTACAACTATCCATATGTCACGATCCTTCGGCTGCGCCAATGTAACAAACTGTAAGTTTTTCTAAAACGATTTCGGCCTGGCCGAGCGGAAATATAGATTGCTCATACGTGGTTGATTTCTTGAAGTTTTTTAATAAAAATTAACACGAGAATAATTTAAACGATAATTTTATTAAATAATAAATAAAATTAATTAACAAATGATTTTACAAAATAACTAAAAATTATAACAATATATGGACAGTATCTGTAGCTTACATCCAAGAGATGTCCATTCGTAACTTAAATAATTTGATGTTCTTCTCTTGGATATCTATCCGTAACTAAATTGAACTCATTTAATTTTCGACTAAAGTGGATTCATAAAAATGCAGCTTAAACAAAAATCGAATGCAATCGAACTTTGAACGACGACTAAAAATGCTGACAAATGACAAAGTTCGATGCACTCGACAGTCATGGATATGTCAACGTACTAACTTCCTAAATTCTTAAATATCAAATATCCATGACTGTTACACCTGCCTAACACCAAGTTTTATCCTGTTTGTATCTCGTCGCATTGTTCTTTGTACTTTTAGGTACTTGTTAAATCAGAAAATAATCGAATCCAGTTAACGAGTTTTCAGATTTATTTGAAAAATTGAAGTGATGCGCTGACGGGGTGAGAATTCACTCCACGTGGTACTATGTGCGATATACCTATCGGATGCTGTTTCGTTAACTTTTTCAGATATAAAAAAATAATTTGATAAATAAAAATAAATATATAAATATATAAATAATAAATAAAAAAATAATAAATAATAATAATTAATAAAAATTAATAAAATAGAATATAAAAAAATAATAATGAAGATTATAAAATAAAAAAAGAATATAATAAAAATAATAATAAAAAAAAAAAATTATAATAAAAATAATAATAATAAATAATAATAAATAATAAATTTGATTGTATACAATGTACCCAATTACATTTTAGCAATAGACTTTTTTATTAATTTTTTTTTATTAAATTGCCGAAATAATCCAAACTGCAGCCAAATAAAAATTCTCAAATTATGAATTTTAATATCTATCGTGCATAAATAAATGTATAAATTAAATAATTAAAATATTTGGTTAAATTTTATTGCAGTGTAGGTATACCGCACGAAGTAAACTGTTGTAGGTATATCAAGTTTGTTTTTTAATGTAAATAAAAATTTCAAAACTAATAAAAATATTTACACATAAAATAAAAAGCATGTAATGTAAATTTTGTCGCATATTGTACTTTTCAAACTCCGTTTATAAAGACATAGCTTATTAAAATTGTCCAGAATTAGGGCTCTTAATCCTACTAAAGGAATGATTTCTTTAATTTAGTTCTCTTTTAATAATTTTAGCTATACAGCTAACATAATGTTCTAAAATATAGACAATAATCGCAGATGTTTTACATATCACATCTGCTTGAATCATTTAGCATAAAAAAAATTACACAATTGACCGTGATTTACACATTAAATTATGTTTACAAAATTATATACTATTAAAAATTGGGATTAATATATCAAAATTCCACAGTTTTAAAACAATTTTACTTTCTTCGGCTGCCATTTTAATTAAATATTTAATAGATAGTTTACTTACTTTCTGTTTACGTCTAATGATGCACAAGACCTAACTTGTATCAACATGAAAGGTGACGCGTATTAAAAAATATTAGGAATAATTTATATTACAGTACAAATTATACGTATACGTATCATCCGTAGCAACAGTGTATTTTAAAATGTATTGTCGATATTTATCATAAATATATATGTATAGCATTTAAAATTATTCATATTTTTTGTCAATATCTATTTTGCTAATTTCCAGATACACATAGCTTGATTTAACATATCAGGTTTGATATAAATATATAATTGCACCTAATATCTAACATTTTTATATTGACGAAACTGATATTATTGCATAATAAAATGTTGCTATTATAAAAATCTTGACAATACGTGCATAGCAATCTATTTTTCTCTGTGTACGAATTAATAGTATATTATTCTTTGGAAATGTTTTAAAAAGTATTTTTCTAAATACTTGGCAGCTGCTTGTAGCAATGCTTGTAAACAGATATCAATAGAAAAACAAACAGACATATTCATATATTTTTATGGTACCACGTATTTCATGAATAGAAAAAGATATATTATTTAAATCGACACGACTAACAAAGTACACACTAAACTAGTTACATTTCTATTGCCTTTTGAAATATTTTATTGAACCACTAGAGATACATAATTATAGTTATGTATGGCACTTAACAACTTATGTTTCAGATATGGAAATGTCCATATGTTTGGGCGTTCTAGAAGAGTATAACACAGTGGAACTTTGGTATACGACCTTAATTCGTTCCTGATGTTTGGACTTATACCGAATAGGACGTATACCAAACCAACATTTCCCATAAGAAATAATGTAAAAATCATTAATCCGTTTTCATGTAAAAAAAAACTCCTCTTGATATGGTATACACCAATACCTCGCTTTGCGTCGTTTCGTTTTGCGTTTTTTCGAAGTTGCGTCGCTGCTGAATTAGTACTAATTTTCACTGTGCGTCGTTAGATTTTCGAAGTTGCGTTGTTTTGGGTTCGAGTCTTTAATTTTTTTTTTTAATTTTTTTAAATTTTCTTTTTTTTCTCAAAGATGGCACGACTTTTGTTGACAAAAAAAGCTGTTCAGCAAACATTGGACCAATTTTTTGTGAAAGAAAGCCGACTTACGACAACAGCCACTATGGACTCATCAGACAGTGATTAATTTTTATTTTGTTTTTATAAATTAATTGAATATTTTATTTTGTTTTAATTAAATTTGTTTTTTTTTTGTTTTTTGTATGTATGTAATAAAATAAAGTAAAAATAAAATAAAATAAAAAAGTAGTATTTTTGTAACCTTGGAACCTATCTTCGATCTTTACATGGTTTGCTATAGAAAATCATAATTCACTTTGCGTCGTCGCAATTTGCGTCGTGTTTTTTTGGAACGTAACCACGACGCAAACTGAGGTATTGGTGTATTAATAGGGTTGTAAAATAATTATTTAGTTTTCTGTTGGTTTTCGTTTGAATTTTTGCAATTCATGATTAATAAAATAATA